>PVJI01015762.1:0-40182 GCA_004026765.1 Micronycteris hirsuta
ATTAACACAGGCTGTCCTTTACACAAGGAACTGGTGGTTCGACATTTCGGTAAGATGAAGAAAATAATGAATACGAGTTTGAAAGGAAGACACTAAAATTTTATTGTTTGTAAACTATCTATGAAGACATTTCTTTTAAACATCTTTAAAATACTCGTATGAATAACAGGGTTTAACAAATTGATAGATATAAGATAAATAACCCATATTTTGCCAAGTATAATGTGCACTTTTTGCCCAAAATTTTGAGGAAAAATAAGAATGCACATTAGACGTGGGTATAATGATTACATACCATGGGTATAATAATGGGTGAAATAACCCCATGTGTAATGCACACAAAAGCGTGGGTGCACATTATACACAGCAAAATACGGTAAAAGTCAAGTTGATTTCTAAAACCAAGCAACAAAGAGCAAATATAATTTTATACAGGTGCTATTTATAATAGCAACAAAATATATAAGTTCTGAGAATTAATCTAACAAAATATGTTTGGGATCTCTGTAGGGAAAATAATAAAACTTTATTAAAACATGTTTTTAAATACCCTAAATAGATTGGGAAATGTGCCATATTAATGGGTAGAGGAACTCAATATTTTAAAATGTTAAATCTTCCCTAACTTATTTTAATAAGGTGGTTTATTAAACTTGTCAAGCAATTTTAAAACTTATAAGAAGTGGGATGACAAATATTTAAGGTGAGCCTGAAGAGAAAGGTGACGGAAATGTTTTATCAGATACTGAGATTTGTTTTTTAAAAATAGAACAAACAACAATGAAAAAATAAACAGTAATTAACATAGTGTGGCACTGGCATAGGACTACGCAAGCAGAACAGTAAGAGAAAGACAGAGCACCGTATTTACTGGTACAGACATGGAGACTTGCTGTATCAGAGAGTTGCTAATTCAGACCCATGCAGAAAAGCCAAATATCCAAAATATGCTTCAGAAAGCAGAAGAAAAAAATGAAATCAAGCCTTTATTGCACACCATACACAAACATAATAAGGTGATTTAAATCCAAGAAGAAAAAGAAAAGAAAGGAAGGAAATAAATACAGGAATTGTGACTTTAAGGATAAGGCAAACAAATTTTTTAATGAAACAAACAAAAAAGTACATGACCCAAAAGGGAAGTTTGATAAACTTGAATCCATTAAAATTTAGAATTGCTCTTCATTCAAAAGACAATATGAAGAAAATGAGGAGAAAAATCAGGAAAATACATTTTTATAAAGTATCAATATGTATAATATATAAACAATTCCTACAAATCAGTGAGAAAAGACCAAACAACCTGGTAGTGAAATGGGCAAAAACTTGATACTCACTTCACAGAAGAGCAACAACAAGTGGTCAATAAACCCAGGAAAACATGCTCACCCTCTTTCATAACCAGACAAATGAAAATTAAAACCACAATCAGATACTATTTTACACACATACAAACAGAAAAATTTAAAAGTTGACGATACACTTCTGGTGGAATCTTCAATTTGCATACTCATTAAAAAAAATAACTTTAAAAATGCATTAAAGTTAAAGATGGGCAGAGTTAAGACCAGCTATTTCATTCCTATGTCCAAAACAATGTGCATAGAAAATATATTTATGAACAAGTATGTGTTAAATGTACTTTAATTGTTAAACATACATTTTAACAAGTAAAGTGAAAATAAAAAAATAAAAACTACAAATAATCTAAATTTCCATTGGCAGAAGTGAAAAGTTGTTATACATTTATTATAGTTCAGATGAATGAACTGAAGCTGCAGGAATAGAGAAACAAAGTAGGTTAGTGGTAAACAGTGGCAATCAGAAGTGAGTTACTAATGGGCACAAGGTTTCTTTTGTGGGTAATAAACACATTCCAGATTTAGATAGTGGTGATGATTTAACAACTTTGTGAATATGCTAAAACCCCTGAATTACAGCTCTTTATGATGTGTGAATTATATCTCAATAAAATATATAATGTTCAGTAAAAGATGCAAGTTGCAAAATAATACATATAGTATGATAATGCTTATATAACACTTAAATATAAGCATAATGCAGAAATATATTATTTTGTTTACATACATATGTCATAAGGACAATCAAAGAATAATAAAACAAAATTTTGGATACTGATAAATCCCGTCAATGGACTTCAAAATATTGATAATATTCTACTTTTTTAGCTTGGAGATGAGTATATTGATTTCAAATCATGACTTAAAATTGACATAAATGTTAAATATAATTATGTTGCATAATGTAAGAAAATTGAAGTTAAAAAAACAAAATCTCATTAAATACATGAGAGAAATGTTGGAAGAGGAGAAATGATATCTGCCTCTTAAAGTGTGAAATTTAAAAGAGATAACAAGTCCCTAGTACATTTCTTGACCAATAGGGAACTCAAAAATATCACCACACAGTGTTGACACAGGGGTGTGTGGTGGTGGAAAGAAGTGAATAGGCTTGTGAGATCTTTTGGGTGGATTAGGACTGGGAGTGAGAACTATAGTAAGAATGACTAGTAGGTTTTCAGCTTACATAACTAAATGTATGGTGACCTATTTACCAATATACTAAACACCACAAAATACAGGAGTGGGCAAAAGTAGGCTTACAGTTGTTTGTATGGAAAATACTACAATAATGAATAAATAATAATAAGAACTGTGTTTTGCGTACTCCCAACTGTAAACCTACTTTTGTTCACCTCTGTAATATTTAACCAGTTCAGTTCAATTTTTAAATATACTTTATTGATTACGCTATTGCAGTTGTCCCATTTCTCCCCCTTTATTCCGCTCTGCCCTGCACTGCCCCCACCAGCATTCCCCGACCTTAGTTCGTGTCCATGGGTCACACATGCAAGTTCTTCGGCTTCTCCATTTCCTGTATTATTCTTAACCTCCCCCTGTCTGTGTTGTACCTATTTACGCTACTTACTCCCTGTATTTTTCCCCCATGCTCCCCACTCCCCTCCCCACTGGTAACCCTCCATGTGATCTCCATTTCTGTGATTCTGTTCCTGTTCTAGTTGTTTGCTTAGTTTGTTTTTGCTTTTGTTTTCTTTAGGTTTGGTTGCTGATAGTTGTGAGTTTGTTGTCATTTTATTGTTCATTGTTTTTGATCTTCTTTTCTTAAATAAGTCCCTTTAACATGTCATATAATAAGGGCTTTATGACAATGAACTCCTTTAACTTGAACTTATTTGGGAAGCACTTTGTCTGCCCTTCCATTCCAAATGATAGCTTTGTGGATACAGTAATCTTGGATGTAGGTCCTTGCCTTTTATGACTTGGAATACTTCTTTCCAGCCCCTTCTTGCCTGCAAGGTTTCTTTTGAGAAATTAGCTGATGGTCTTACGGGAACTCCTCTGTAAGTAACTGTCTTCTTTTCCCTTGCCACTTTTAAGATTCTGTCTTTCTCTTTAATATGGGTAATGTAATTATGATGTGCCTTGGTGTATGCTTCCTTGGGTCTAACTTCTTTGGGACTCTCTGAGCTTCCCTGGACTTCCTAGAAGTTTATCTCCTTTGCCAGATTAGAGAAGTTCTTCACTATTTTTTCAAATACATTTTCAATTTCTTGCTCTTCCTCTTCTCCTTCTGGCACCTCTATTATTTAGATGTAGCAATGTTTAAAGTTGTCCCAGAGGTTCCTAAGCCTCTCTTTGTTTTGTTTTTTTGTTTTTTTGTTTTTTTTTTAAATTCTTGTTGCTTCATTCTGTTCTGGTTGAATGTTTATTTTTTCCTTCTGGTCCAAACCATTGATTTCAGCCCCAGTTTCCTTCCCTTCACTGTTGATTCCCTGTGCATTTTCCTTTATTTCACTTTTCATACCTTTCACTTTTTCCTCTATTTTGTGACCATATTCAACCATTTCTGTGAGCATCCCGATTACCAGTGTTTTGAATTGTGCATCTAATAGGTTGGCTACTCCTTCATTGCTTAGTTGTATTTTTTTTGGAGCTTTGATCTGTTCTTCCATTGTGGCCATATTTTTTTTGCCTCGGTGCAACTGTTATGTAGTAAGGGGTGGAGCCTTAGGAATTCAGGGCAAGGCAACTCATGTTGCTGCATTGTGATGCTGTATGTGGGGGAGGGATCTGAGAGGGAACAACGATGCTTGCTCAGCTCTCCACTGGCTTTCTGTTACTTCCCCCACTACCAACAAGCAAATTGGGCCCTTCTGGTGCTGATTTTCGGGTGGGTGGTTCTGTGTATGTTCTAGCACCCTGTGAGTCTCTCCAACAAACACTCTTGTGAGGCTGGGAGTTTCTCCCACTACTGCAGCTCCCACAGGTTTTTTCAATCAGAGGTTTTGAGGCTTTATTTCCCCACGCTGGAACCCTGGGTTACGAAGTCTGTCTTGCTCCCCAGTTGTTTTTCCTGGTCCACTGCACAAAAATGTGGGACCTCCCAGTGTGCCAGTGCTACCTTGCCCGGTCCTCCAGCCCCTGCATTGCCACAAGTCTGTTCTGCCCTGGCTGCCCGTCTCTGCTCCTCCTACCGCTATGAACAAATGTTTCTTCTTTAATTCCTTGGTTGTCAGACTTCCATACAGTTCAATTTTCTGGCAGTTCTGGTTCTTTTTCATTTTTAAATTTGTTGTTGTCCTTCTTTTGGTTGGAGAGGAGGCACAGTGTATCTTCCTATGCCTCCATCTTAATTTTTTAATTAAAAAATTTAATCATTAGCAAATTAAGAACAACAAAAATAGGCAAGTATGAGAGAATGATTAAATGAATCATGGTACAACTGCATGAAATAGGTGTGTAAGCATACAAAATCCTGTTTTAAGAAATTGACGACACTTAAAAATATAAAAAGTTTATTATCTGCACATGCAGTTCAGTTTGCATCTTGCACAATAACATATGTGCATATAAACAGATGGCCCCAAAGTCCTTAAAGTGCCAATGATGGTTATGTCTCGGTGATATAAAATTGTAGCTAATTTTTATTTCTATAACTTTTATTTTATAACTAATTTAAAAATTATTACTAATTCGAATTGTCTTCTATTTGCTTTATCATAGTCTAAAATTTTTCTACAGTAAGCAATTATTTCTTCAATGATCGATGATATATGCGGTATTTTACCTTGTGACAAATCATCTGCAGTCTCTTCAAGTTTATGTTACGACACTGAAGTTGTTCGGTGGGTTGCAAAGCCACATTTGAAACTGTGCATATGCTGCAAGATAGTGTGGGAAATCAATTGTGAAGAGAAATGTATGTTTGTTATGACATAATTACTTGGTTGGGGTTTAAAAGCCTCTTTGGGCAATTAAATTACAGCTTTCAGTCAGACACTTTTAATGCATGATCATAATGCCTTCCTTTCAAGAGCATCCCAGGTGATTCACAGCGAGTGTTCAGCACAGCACCTTTCTGCACAAAACCACCTTAGGAAAGAAGGCTTGTTAATTTATCAGAAACATTAAAGAAAATCTGGTGGGATTACAGGCACTGCATGGTTTTTCTCTTCTTAATTTTGGAATGTCAGAGTTTTGCATGTTTATCTCAGCATTGCTTGTTTTTCTTAATTTTCTCTTCCCTTCTTGTCTACTCTCCTTTCCTTTGTTCTTTTTGAAATAAAAACATCTTTTGGAATAAATATTATGTTTTGGTTTGTCTATTCATTACAGTAGGGAAACCATGGTGTTAGTTGAACCCTCTCTGTAGAGGTGATATGCTTTATTCATGGCAGGTTTGTTTTTTTTTTAGTAAAATACACATAATATAAAATAACTATGATAAAATACGAAATACAGTGACATTTAGTACTTTTTTATGGTAGTTTTTTTTCTCTTACATTTTAAGACTGTTTTTTTAGAGCAGTTCACAACAAAATTGAGAGACAGGTGTAGAGATAGTCCCCTGGCCCCCCACACGCATAGCCTCCCCTGTTGTTAAACATCACTCACCAGAGTGGTACCTTTTTTTTTTTTTTTTTTTTTTACCAATGATGATCCTACATTGACACCTTATAATCACCCAAAGTCCATCTTTTACTTAGGATTCACACTTGGTGTTTTACATTCTATAGGTTTGGACAAATGTGTAATGACATAGATCCATCATTATAGTATCATAGAGTAATTTCATTGCCCTAAAAATTCTCTGTGCTATGCCTATCCCTCTCTCCTCCCACCCCAGCTCTATAACCACATAAATGTTAATTAGAGGAAAAAGTATACAAGTATAATCTAAAAATGAAGAATGACCCTGACAAGCATATATTGAGCATATCTACTACATGGTAGGCTCTTTAGAAATAGTATCAGGTAGAGTGAATCAACAAATATCCAGGGCAGGTTCAAGGGGCCATAGGGAGAACCTCTTTGTGGATGTGCAGTCAAGAAAAGACAGCCTGTAGCAATGAGGACAGGATGAAGGTCGCACACTAGTTTTCATGTATACTTAAAAAGATGTCTGTGTTTGGTCCCACATGTTTGGTGGCATCTGACAGTCTTCTAATGGGGCAATCTCTGGAAATTCTTGACCTGAAGGCGTATAAAGGGAATTTCTGGATATAAACAAGTTCCATCCATTCTCAGGTATTACATGAATAAGTTTTAACAAGCTCAAGAAAGTCAAGGAGAGGGGAAGTTTGATCCATATTCCCAAAATGCAAAAGCTGAAGAAACAGGTTAAGATGATAGACACTGTGGGAAAAAGTCAATAATGGGGGTTCCCAGCTTTACAGGGAAACCACAAGACAGAAGAACGATGGAGTCCCACTCTGCAGACAGGGCAGCTGGGTGCGGGGATCCTGGGGCACTGCCTCACACAGAATGACCCCAGGCACACGTGGGTCTTTGCTCCTCCCCATCCCACACCAAGAACCCCACGGCGGGAGCCTCTCTACTTACCCACAGCAGCTTTGCCGCATCTCTCATGGGTGCCAACAGAAGCCACACAGAGAAGGTGGGTCTTGAGTGCCCCCACTCATGACAGGCCTCACTTCCTGGCTACAGCTTAATTAGCATCTTCACAGACACTACTAAATAACAACCTGCCAAGCATCCCACTTCTGCCCATAGCAGAAGCCCCTCTAGCCATGCATCCACCTGCTTCCACGGAGTTATCCTAACTGGTCCTTGTTTTTCAGCCAGCCTCATTTTTCCTTCTTTATCTCTCAATCACTTCCAGTAGGTTCTTTCAAGTGCCTACTATATTCCACTATAAACCTGAGTCTTATCTGAAACCTGGTTCCAGTGTTCGTTGCTCCCTGAGGATGCTGCTGTTCCCCATCCCAGCTTTCCTCAGAATTCAGTGCCTTTCTTGGTCCCCACTTTTCCTGCCAGTCCAGGACTTTCAACTCCTAATGAAAGTGCTTCACTCCTTAAATGTCATCTCCAGGGACCCTGGCCATCCTTCATGCTGTCCCTGGGCTGCATTCCGACCTTCCCCATCTCCACAAACACTTTACATGAGAAATTCAGCATGTCTAGATCAACAGCAGCTTCCACGTTGCTGACCAGCCTCACTGAATTACTGAGTATCATCATGCATAGCCCACTTATCCCTCCGCCACGCTCTCCTCTGCTCACTCCCGTGATTCCTAGTTCCAGGACTGCTTTTCTCCTACTTCCAGGACTGCTTCTTCCAGAGTGTTCTCTGTGGGCTCTCTTCCTGTCCCTGACTTTAAATGCTAGAGTGGCGCAATCCTGGGGGGTCTTCTCTATATTGTCGCTCGCACTATGGTGTTTGCTAACCCCACAAACTCAAATGCTGCTGTATGCTCCCGGCTCCCAAACCGGTATCTCCAATCCAAACCTCTCCAGTAGTCTACCTGACATCTTCTCTTGCAGAGCGACAGTTATGTCAAACCTCCGGTGTCCGGAATCACTCTCTCAATCCTTCTTCTGGACTATTCCTCCTCGGCCAGTGTCCCCTGTTGCAGGGGAGGGAACTGCTGGCCGCACAGTTCCTAAGCAAGGCTTTTCCAGAGCCATTTTGGATTCTTCCCGATCTCCCTCACACTCAAAACTGTCACCTAGGTCTGCTGATCTTTTAACAATTAAATCCTGTGCACACCTTGACTAGTTAATAGATTATTGCATTACAAAATTCACAAAGTCGAAAAGGTTACTTGGTGAAATGTGAGTCCTCCCTGTCTCCCAAGCCCTGTCCAGCCCAGGTCTGCAGCGTGGCCTGCTCGTGAGTACGTTTGTAGGGTGTCGGTGCTTGTACACACACATTTCTTTTTTTAATAAAAATGTAACACTCACTATATACACTGCTTTGTGGCATATTCCCACCTTACACTGGATCCTCAAATGCTAAGAGTCTGCATAAATAGGCTGCCTCACTCATGTCAGAGTTGCGTAGTGCTCTGATATGAACATACACACACAGATAGATAAATAGACAAGATATATGTAGGTATATCTACACACACACACATACACACACATAAATAATTTGACCAGTTCCCATTTGTTGGCATTCAACTTGCTTCTGAATTTTTGCTATCCTAGACAAGACTGTAATGTAGAAACTTCAACATATATTATTTCACATGAGTATGAGTTTTTATTCAAAACAATAATTCAATAGATACCCGTACAAAGAGATCATCTTATTAGGCACAAGTAATTCCTGGAAGATAAATTGTGGGTCAAGGAGTGTGAGCACGGGCCACTTTGATGTATACAGTCCAAGTGCCTTGCACAGGTGCTCTTTCAGTCTGCACCCCCAGCAGCCTTGTGTGGGAACCTTTCCCAACATTTTGGCAAACACATCATGTGATCAAACTTCTCAACCTGTGCCGATCTGATAGGTGAATGATTGTAGCCCTCTGTGGTTTTAATTTGCATTTATCTTATTACGAGAGAAGTTAAGCAAGCTTTCATGTTTAATGCTTTCTTGCATTTATTTTCATTATTATGAACTTTGTGCTTAGATCCCTCACCCATTTTTTTATATGTGTTTTGGTCTCTTTATTATTCTCATACAGGAGCTGTTAAGGTATTAAAACTCGACCTGCCATGTATCACACTTCTTCCTACAGCAGGGGCCCCTCGAGCCATGCACTTGCTCCCATAGGGTTATCCTAACTGAGCCTTGCCTTTTTCATTTTAATGTGAAATGTAATGTTTTTTAGTTTTTTATTGCAGTTGACATTCAATATTGGACAACACAGCGATTAGACACTTACGTACCTTACAGAGTGTTCATCCCCAGTCAGCCCAGCACCCACCTGCCACCACACGTCGCTACCACAATGTTACCGGCCATTCCCTGTGCTGTGCTTTCCACCCCTGTGGCTGTTGTCATAACCGCCGACTGGCATTTCTTACCTCCTCTCATTCACCTTGTTCGCCAGTCCCACAACCTCCCTTTCATCTGAAAACCGTCAATTTGTTCTCTGTGTCTATGCTTGTTTCTGTTTCCTTTGTTTATTTTTACTTTGGTTCTTAGATTCCACATTTAAGCAAAATCATAAGGTATTGTCTTTCTCTATCTGACAATTTTCAACAATATGGATGGGCCTAGAAGGTATTATGCTATTTTCCTTCTTTATCTCCCCAACACTTCAGTATGTTGTCAAGTGCCCATTCCACTGCAAGCTTTTTAAATACTTACATACATACATACTTAGCTCTTCATCTGTGATACTGGCTACTTTCTTTCAAGTTTGCTATCTTCACTCTGACTTTATTTTACTGCATCTTTTCCCACAAAATTCTATTTCAGAAAGTCACATTTATCAATAGTTCTAAGTTTTATGGTTTCATGTGTTAATATTTAAATATTTGATTCATTTGACATTTTAGTGGAAGACAGGGATCCCACTTTAATGTCTTCAGATATATTTTCCAGTATGCCAACCCCCTAATCTGTCTTCTCCTCAATGAAATAAATATAAAATTTATAATACAATAATCTTCCCTATGTAATTGAACCTGTTTTTGAACTTAACTTATTAGCAGTTTGATTTGGCTATGTGCCTCTAGGTTCTCTCTCTCCCACTAGACCGGGAGCTTCCTGAGGGCACACTGAAGGATCCGAGATTTCATTTCATTCTTCTCACAAACCGATCGATCAGCCTGCTGCTGTGACATACATGCTGGCAGAGGACACAGGCTTTTCAGATCAGGGATTTCTGGCACAGAAACTTCCTTCTGTTCCTCTTGCCTCCCCCACCAAGCACCATGGAGGTGACATGGAGAGGCCCAATGGATGCCACCTAGCAGGGCATGGTCACAGCTGACACACTGGTCTTGGGGAATCCACCTCTTTTGTAGCAGGAAATATGTAAGCTGGCTGTTTATCCTGGAGGGGTCCATCACTTATATCTCTTAGGGTGATCGGCTGCAAAAGAAATCCCTAGAAATGGCTTGAGTATAGGGAGGCCAGGGACATGCAAATTTCATTTGCCTTGCGAAAGGTTTGGGAACTGCAGAAACCTGGGGAAGACTTCCCTGGCCACCGGGAAACCTGGGGGGCTGTTGTAGTCTGTGTTTCGGTGCCCACAGGACCACACACAGTGCTTAACACAAAGCAGATGCTTGAAACAAATTGATACATTTAATAGAATCAAATATTTCGTGGGGTTAGTATGAATTTGCCACCAGACTACGTAACTAGGAACTGTCTATCACTATCATTCCATGTTAAGCAGATAATTCCTTGTATTATAGATTAGGCAGGGTCAGTAGTACATTAGCTTTTTAAAAATTAACTTAAAAATAGACTAAATAGAATTACTGATGTTCCACTAATTAAAACTAATTTCCATGAAAAGAAATTTAGAGACTTTATTTAGACTTTCATTCCCTGCGAAGTGTTCAGCTGATAACTTTGAAAGCACGCACTGAGTGTAAGTGCCCTTAATAGCTTTTAAATGGATGTGTCGTATTTATAAAATGGGCACTTGGTTATTATCACTAAAATGTTGTAATTATGCATTATTATGTTTGAAATTGTAATCTCATCACGACTCGGAATACCACCGAGAAAACAAACTTGGAGACTAAAAAGGATTTCCCCTCCAATGAAATTAGTTCGAATGCTAACACCGTTTAGAAGAGAGGAAAGTGAACTTGTTTAAAAAACTCAGAGGGGGGATAAAAAGAACCAATAGGAAAGAGCAGTGAGACACAACAGTAGATCGTTTCATTATATTGAAGGAAGATTTAAAAAGGAATGACAGGGACTTCAATACCGTTAAAAACCGGAGTGGTGAGCTGAGTACTGAACAATGGAAGGGCCCCGGCCACGCGTGCGTGGGGCCTCTGAGGATGGCCGGCTGCCCGGTGGATGGTCGGAGACCGCGTGAAGCCTCAGTGCTGAAAACAGCCAGGATCTCTTGACAATCAAGGAAAATGCTAACTGCTCAACTCTGAACATCAACAAAATAAAAACACATTTAAAACAAGATTAATTAAAGTTGCCCCACTTTATCTTTATTGCCTTTCTTCTAAGTGCAAACAGAATTTTAATTAAAACTTAGTTCTATTTAACCAAATGAAGTCCAGTTCTTTTCTTACTACATTTTCACATCACCTTTTCCTAGAAGTTTCCTGAATATGCAATCTGATGTGACAAAGGATACTTTATGAAGCATCCTGGGCTCAAAGCTGGAAATCATTGTATCTGCCATGTATCGTTAGTAAGAAGAGGCTAATAGAGCAACATTAGGAATGAAAATAAAACATTAAGAAAATTGAGAAAAATGCTAAATGATGCTTGTTACAACATATAATAAGTTTTGTTTCCAAATTATATATGACAATATTATAACAAAAGTTACAAGAAAAATTACTCAAACATAAATACTTAAGGGAAATAGTCTTATTATTTAAATAGAAAATCTACGTGGCAAAGACCTGTTCTAGATAATTCCTAAAAAAATGTTGGATATCTAACAAATACTTAACATATGGTTATTAATTCAATGTTTGCCAATGTTTATATTTTGAATTGAGAAAGATATAAATTTGCCTGCATGATAAATGATAGACTAGCTTTCTTATTATTCTGTAACTGAAAAGTGATGAGGCTCAATGACAGTCTGCATATTAATTTCCTTTTAAATGTGTTCTGTGAGGGATATGGGTGTTATTTCAAAACTCGGATACACTTTCAGTTTGTAGAAGTTTTAAAATCAGGTACACATTTACTGAAATAAAAACAAAAAATATAATGGCTCAAAACATTCATATATTTCTTTTGCTGAGTGCTTTTCAATATAATGGAAAACATGACTTTTTAATTCCTACAATTTACTTTCTAAAAACACGTTCTTACAGTATAAAATATAAATACTAATGTAATTCTTACTTTTTCTCTCTTATTGCGAGACAATAAGCTGATATCTTAATAAAGAACTAGGAAATTTGAAAGTGCAGGCTGATGTTTAGACTTCCAGCAGTAATTCTTAGAATGTGTTTATCTAAACTGAAATCTCCACTTAACATTGAACAGTGTTCAGGAAATGGCAAAAGGTGGCATCTGGTTTAATTTCACAAGTTGTTACTTTATTTATTTTCTTGTGAACCATACTAATCCGTATTTCTTCAAGTTACTTTAGCTTCGTTAGTATCATTTGTGTTATACGTGTTCTGAACAACGCAGCAAGAGTAATGCATATGCAAATCGCTAATCATGCTTCTTAAACAGTACAGGTGGACTCACAGGACAGGGTAGCAAAGATTACCCAGGAGGGGAATTAAAAGATCTGGACTCTATTTTCAGTTGGGTTATTATCATAGATTTATAACACTGGCATTATGGTAGAATAATATATTTTTTACTTATCCCAAAGACTAGTTAGAATTAAATGCCTTAACTTACATAAAAACATGGATAAACTTTTTCTCACTATTTATTATTATTGCTATTTATATATAAGCTTTTTTCAACCCACATATAAAGGTACCTGAAGAACATATAAAGGTACCTGAAGAACAAATAGTCTTCTGATGCCTTCACTTTATTTGGACAACTTAACTCTAAATAGTATCACTAATTTAAATATCTTTATCATATGCATTGCTTAAAAATCGAGACTAGTTAAGACAGATGTAATTTATACATTCTAAGTTGATAAATAAGTCATGAGTACATAAGTTGAAATTATTTTAATAAAAAGGATAGCTACATTTGACATACAACAGCCCTTTATTATTTATAGTTTTAAAACATTTTTATTATATATAGTTTTCAAAATATATTTTATTTCCCATCCATAGTTTTTTTAAAATTTTGCTTTTCAATATCTCTCCAGAGGGCTTTGATTTTGGCTTATTCTAAAAAAATAAAGATAAAAAAGTGAGGCTGATTGGCCAATTCAGTGGAGAAATCTAATAAAAGTTTACCTTCGAGACAAGCAAATATTGATTGTAGCTTTTTAAGTTTGCTATAATAAACATTCCAAAACAATCTTTAATTTAGATTCTTGTTTATTGTTATTTTGTTGGCTATTGCATTTTCTAAAATCTTAAATGAACATTGATACACATTTTTATATAATAGCTGGCCTTACTAAGTAAATATGCAAATTGAGATATAAAATGTATTAGAAAAGTGAATGTATTAGTTTGACACCCAATCACAAAAATAAGTTCTTGAACTTACTGATATATCCATTCCTCATTTGTCATCTTATACTGTCCTTACTCATTGTTTATCTCAAATTGTTTCTATCAACTTAAAGATTCATGCAAAGAAAATGTATGTTGGTTTGTAACCAACTTTCTGCAAAAGCAGCCACCACTCACTCAGGCTGTGACAGCTCACAGGAGAGCCGGTTCAGTCTCGGGAAGACACATTGCCGGTTGGTGGCAGCATTCACAAGAGTGGGTCACATTTCCTCTGTTATCTTTGGGTTGGATTTCAAAACAACTCTAGAAAACAGACTCAAAGGCGAGCCTGGTAACAGCACGTGAACTGAGAAAAGTGGAAGATTTCTGACTATAATTCAGTTCCACAAAACACTAGAGCATCTGGCAAAAAGGGTGGCTTGTGCCCTCTTTACCTCTCGAGCAGTTTTGGAAAAACAGGGTGTACGCTTGCTCCTAGAACAAACAGTGGGATCAATGAACGCGGGCTGACCTTCCCCCTCCCAACCTTTGCTCTCCGTTCAAGGACGCTGCCAGCCCTGCTCACTGCGCATCCCCCCTCCCTCTCCTAGAGAATGTAGCTGTGTCATTTTAGAGACTTCTTCTGTCATCTGCTCACGAGCTACATATTGGGAAGCAGAAAATGTTGTTTTGCTCTCCTAGAAAACAACAAACGTTTTCACCCGGGGCTAGAACACTAACAGGGAGCACTTATACAAGACATCAATTTAGTCATGCAAAAAGTAATTATTACGGGACCAGCATTCCAAGGAAGAAGGATGTTCTAGAAGGAATTCCATTTTCTTTTTTATGATTCAATAAAGTCATACAGTGAATAATGTAAAATTTTTATTTTAATCATGGGAAGCCTTTGGGAATTATTTTTTAAATCTAGAAATACATCTTCAAAATTCAAACACAATAAAATCCAGAGGTGGATTAGTAAGATTTTTAAGTTACTAACTGCAGTCACCTTGTAACTGGTTGTTCACATGTTGAAATATCTTCAACATAATTATATTTAAAATACAAATGTTAAGGGGGAGGAGGGAGGAGGGGGGGTGGGGCGGGAGGGGAAGGGAGGGGGGAGGGGAGAGGCTGCAAATAACTGTAATTAAACAAAAAAATTAATAAAAAAATAATGAAAAAATACAAATGTTTTGAATATTGGGTTAGCTGTTTTTGTGCCTACTGAGTATTCTTTAAAATAGTATTAATTCCATTTATTCTTATAGAAGAATTCTTATTATAAGTTATAGTAGTTTGCTTTAACATATATGCACATGAAATATTCCTCTATTTTAGTAAATCCTTCCTCCCTGAATGAATATTTAAGAAAGAGTCTATTTGACTCAGTGTTTTTAATGATCAGAATATATACTAAAGGGGAAAGTATTTATAATTTCCAAGGAACTGATACACTCTATTAACAAATCCTGATTCTTTAGACATTTGGAATGCCATGCAGAAATACTAAGTTATCCAAACAATAGTTACATTCTCTCATATAAAGCACTCTGTTGCTCAGAATTACCATGTTACAAAACTCTTGTGAAATTTCAGTTGAAACATATTAGCAAATGCATTTGTGAAAAAAACCTAGCTGCTAAAATGTAGGAAGTCCCCTTATGAATCCTAGATGAGGAAAAGTCTGCCTTTGCATGGTTCATTCATCAGAGAAAGAGAAATTTATTAAATGAGCTACTAAAGTGCCTTATTTATAAAGCAAAATGTGATGAAATTGTTGCCATTCCTTTAAAAGGCAAATATATCCTGTGACATTAACCTCTACAGTTAAAATCTCCTCTTAAAATACATTTTAATTTAAAGCTTTTTTAACTGGTTACATAGTATTTCACTGAATGATGTCCCTGTCAATTTTTAGGTAGAATTCATCTACATAGGAAATACTGGCAAATAGCTACAGGGTTATGAATTAAAAAGGAAAGACCAACCTTAAGCACTGAAATGTTATTTACTTTTCTCCTCCTACACATGCCATTCTTATATGAAACAGAAGAGTATAAATGATGCTTACTATTATCAGTAGCAGTATGGATTTTGATACATTTTTAACAGCTACATTTTAATGAAATTAATTATTCTGTGAAAGATAATTAAATTATTCCAGAAAGGACTTTTTGTTTTACTGAGTCATGGCATACAATTAAACCCCCTATGCCCCTCCAAAAGACCACTTCTTGCTAAAAGATATAGCCATTTTGTTATCTATGAAAGGAAAAAGAACTTCTAATGACAGATCTTGGACTACGAGAAAAAATTTCATCCGGGCTGCTTGCTGGCAATAGGCCACACAAGCAGTACCCAGCCCTGCGTGGAGAGCAGGTTAGCAGATGTTGTTAGCTGACTTGCTGAAAAAGTAT
Organism: Micronycteris hirsuta; assembly: GCA_004026765.1. Taxonomy (NCBI): domain Eukaryota; kingdom Metazoa; phylum Chordata; class Mammalia; order Chiroptera; family Phyllostomidae; genus Micronycteris; species Micronycteris hirsuta. The sequence goes on from PVJI01015762.1 coordinate 15,968, forward strand.
GGGAGAACAGTTGGAAAATCACAAGGTGTCGAACAAGCTTTAAAGAAATAAATAGCTTATCTGGCAATTGAAGGGGAGAAAGACAATGAGTTCCTTCGTTTAAGAAGACTGGGACATTTCTAATTACAGAGTTTCATGAACTGATTTCTTAATGAGAATGGGAATTGTATTTAGAGGTTCTAAGACTTTAGAATGACAATTAGCTTGAAGTTTTCCTATAGAAGTGTCATCATCTTCTTGTATGAGAACACCCCGATACAGGTGATAATTTTTCACCCTTCCCTCTCCTGCCCCTAACTGGTGGCTGAGGCAGTACATGGGGAAAGCACAAACTGCCAACTTAGAGCATCTGACACCGTAACTGCATACTAGTATTTTACGCTAGAGTAAGTCCCAAGGGGTGAAAACAAACAAACAAACCCAAAATGACACTATTAACACCTGATGTGCACAGCAAGTAAATATGTGGAAATCGAATTTTGTATTAAAGTCAAAGCAAAAGGAAAAGAATGAAACAATTGCAAAGATACTTTTCAGAAGTAATCATCGCATGATGCCGAAGAGAGACTGCTGAAGACCACTGTCTGCTAGTCCGTGGGACTGGACACCCCGGCAGGCCCGTCTCCATCCCTTGTGAGGTGAGATGTGAGTCATCACAAAGCCTTTAAAATTGAACCACATTCTCTTCAAGCTCTAAGATAAGAATCCCTTCATCTGTGTAGAGACATATTGCTGGGCAACATTTGTAACACAGAAAAAGCAAGAGGATCTAAAAAAAAATTAAAAAGCCAGGGCACAATACCCATAAAAGTGGCTGGCCCAACACACACAATCATACATGTACACACATACATACACCCACACACACCTATATGCACACACATACACAAATGCGTGCATACACACATACATGCACACACTTAAAAATGGTATTCCTAGAGGTATTTTTAAAGCATAGTCTAAAATAAAAGTGCAACTTCACCTGGCTCGTGTAGCTCAGTGGATTGAGTGTGGGCTGCGAACCAAAGGGTTGCCAGTTCGATTCCCAGTCAGGGCACATGCCTGGGTTGTGGGCCAGGTCCCCAGTGAGGGCCATGTGAGAGGTAAGCAGACATTGCTGTTTTTCTCCCTCTCTGTCTCCCTCCCTTCCCTTCTGTCTAAAAATTTAAAAAATTTAAAAAGTGGTCCAAATTAAAATAAAAGTGCAACTTCAAATATACTTATTTGAGCAAATTCTATTTGCCTCACTGATTATTCTTTCGAAATTTATGGTGTGCACAAATGTATACATGCTAAAAAAAATCAAAACTATGATTTTTGTGTCAGTAGGTTCCCTTGGCACAAAATATTAACCAGCAGAATCAAGTCACATTCTTACAAATACATTAAGGGTTGTATTACTCTTTCAAAACTTGCATCTTTATTTTCGTCAGATTTAACATTTCATTACATTGAATAAAATAAAGACTTTTATATACTACAGAGGATATTCAAATGCAAACTTCCAGGGCTTAATAAAAAAATAACCAACATTATTGTTTCAAATTATTTCACGCAAGACGAGGATTTGTTTTGTTAGTTTAGTTTCTGGAAGACCCGGAGTCTGCTAGTATCTCAACCCAGGAACTCCCACCCTCACCAGCAGCCCTCACTTTTGTCATTTACGAGAAGCCACCATATGGGTCCTTATTTGTAATCTACTTTGAAAGTCACAAAAGCGGCGCAGATGTAAAAATTCGAAGCACTTATTCAAGGGCATCTTCAATGCAGCAGTCTTGCCTGGCGAAGACGCCGGGGTCTGGAGCCGCCCATCGCCGCCGCCCAGGTGCTGGGCGGCCCGGGCCTGGTGGGAGGGGGCACCCGCCCCCCACCCCAGGCTGTTTTCTCGCTGGAGCCCGCCCTCTTCCCGGCACTATGGAAACTGCGTTTTTTGGTTTTGTTTTTTTTTCACTCCTGCCGTCCTCCTCTTTCTCCTATTACATCCCTAACAGACGATTTCAACTTCCAGAGAACCTGACAAGTGAATGGCGCCGGTGACGCCGGGGCAAAAGCCCACGATCCGGTTGCGGGGGAACGGCACCCCCCTACGGGTGAGACCCCAGGACCCGCCCGCGACCAGCGTGGCGGGAGCTGGGAGCGCCGCGCCCCCTCCCGCACCCGGGCTCTTCTTCCAGGAAGGGGCACAAAGCTGCTATCGATCCGATCCGGAGCGCACCGGTGACTAATGCGATGCTCGTAAACAAGCCGCCGGCGGGGCACCAGGGAACCACCCAAGCGCAAACCCGCCGCGGCGGCGGCGCGCGCCCACCCGAGCTGGAGCGCGAGATCCGCTCACCGAAGTGTGCGTGTGGGCAGGAGGTTACAAGAGGGCAGCCAAGTTCATTACCCCTTCCTTGCCCCTCGCGAGTGCAGAGGTGGCGGGGAGACGAGGGGCCGGAATAGGGTGCTACCGCCCCATTTTCTGCGCCCAGCCCCCGCGGGCGGTCTCCGGCCTTGGTCCCCACCGGCCCCCGCCCCCTGCAGTGTCTCCTCCCCCACCTCCGACCCCCTCCCTGGCGGAAGCTCGGAGCCCAATTAATTGAGTCAAAGGCGGGAGGGAAGGGCCCTCCGCTCAGCAGCTGGCCCCCGCCCCTTCTGCGCGCCCCTTTTCCCGCCCTGGGTGGCATCTCCTCCGCCGGCATCCACAACGAGACTCTGATTAATGAGGCGCGGGCCGGCCCCCACCCCGCCTGGACCCCGGCCTCCGCCGAGAGGGAGGGGACGGCGGGAAAGGCAGCCCGCGGAGAAAGGGAGCCAGGCGGGGGTGTGCGGCCCGCCCTACGCCCGCGCCCATTGGTCGCTCTCCCTGTCCGTCGGGGGGCGTGTCGCCAATTGGGGCAGCGGGGCGGGGCGGCCGCGCAGTGTGTGCCTGCGTAACGCCGAGTCACATGTTGTTTTGCTCTTCTTAGTTCAGTCACTCGGTGCGCGATGTGTTACTCACTGTGCGGCGGGGACGGCGACGAGTCCAGGTCGCCGTTGGCAGCGGCAGCAGCCCCGGCAGCGGCGCGGACCCCGAGTGCCCAGGCGCACCCCGGCACCCCGGAGCGTGGTGCGGCAGCGGGACCGGTGCGGCCCTGCGCGCCTTAGTCTCGGCCCCTCGACTTGGGGACCCCGACTCTCCGCCCAGCCAGCGAGTCCCCAGGCGCCGCCCGAGAGGCAGCAGCCGCGGGCAGCCGGGCCAGGAGGCGGCCACCGCCAGCGCTGGGCATCCTCTGGGGCCCCGGAGCGTGGAGGGCGCTGCGCCACCGCTCGGCGCCGGCCCCCCGCGGGCCTCTCGGAACCTTCCCCACCTCCTGGGCCCAAGGGACGCGGGCTCGAGAGGACGAGCTGGGGTGGAGGGAGCCGCCCCCGCCTGCGCCCTCTCCGCTCCCCCCGAGCCCTTCTACGCCGGGCTGGGCAGCGCGGCCTGAAGTGCCCGCGATGGCGAGCCCGCCGCGGCACGGCCCCCCCGGGCCGGCGGGCGGCGACGGCCCCAACCTGAACAACAACAACAACAACAACAACCACAGCGTGCGCAAGTGCGGCTACCTGCGCAAGCAGAAGCACGGCCACAAGCGCTTCTTCGTGCTGCGCGGTCCCGGCGCGAGCGGCGACGAGGCGGCCGCGGGCGGGGGTCCGGCGCCGCAGCCGCCGCGGCTCGAGTACTACGAGAGCGAGAAGAAGTGGCGGAGCAAGGCGGGCGCCCCGAAGCGGGTCATCTCTCTCGACTGCTGCCTGAACATCAACAAGCGCGCCGACGCCAAGCACAAGTACCTGATCGCCCTCTACACCAAGGACGAGTACTTTGCCGTGGCGGCGGAGAACGAGCAGGAGCAGGAGGGCTGGTACCGCGCGCTCACCGATCTGGTCAGCGAGGGCCGCGCTGCTGCCGGCGACTCGGCCCCCGCCACCGTCTCCGCCGGGTCCTGCAGTGCCTCTCTGCCGGGCGTCCTGGGCGGCTCGGCCGGTGCCGATGACAGCTACGGGCTGGTGGCGCCCGCCACCGCAGCCTACCGCGAGGTGTGGCAGGTGAACCTGAAGCCCAAGGGTCTGGGCCAGAGCAAGAACCTGACAGGCGTCTACCGCCTGTGTCTGTCCGCACGCACGATCGGCTTCGTAAAGCTGAACTGTGAGCAGCCGTCGGTGACGCTGCAGCTCATGAACATCCGCCGCTGCGGCCACTCGGACAGTTTCTTCTTCATCGAGGTGGGCCGCTCAGCTGTCACTGGCCCTGGCGAGCTGTGGATGCAGGCCGACGACTCAGTGGTGGCCCAGAATATCCATGAGACCATCCTGGAGGCAATGAAAGCGCTCAAGGAGCTCTTCGAGTTCCGGCCGCGCAGCAAGAGCCAGTCGTCGGGCTCCTCGGCCACGCATCCCATTAGCGTCCCCGGCGCTCGCCGGCACCACCACCTGGTCAACCTGCCCCCCAGCCAGACGGGCCTGGTGCGCCGCTCGCGCACCGACAGCCTGGCTGCCACCCCGCCGGCTACCAAATGCAGCTCATGCCGGGTGCGCACGGCCAGCGAGGGCGACGGCGGCGCAGCGGCGGGAACCGGGGCAGCGGGCGGAAGGCCCGTGTCGGTGGCTGGGAGCCCCCTGAGCCCGGGACCGGTGCGGGTGCCCCTGAGCCGCTCGCACACGTTGAGCGGCGGCTGCGGTAGCCGCGCGAGCAAGGTGACGCTGCCGCCAGCAGGGGGCGCCCTGCAACACAGCCGCTCCATGTCCATGCCTGTGGCGCACTCGCCCCCGGCAGCCACCAGCCCAGGCAGCCTTTCGTCCAGCAGCGGGCATGGCTCGGGCTCCTACCCGCTGCCTCCGGGCCCGCACACGCACCTGCAGCATCCCCTGCACCACCACACGAGCCAGCGGCCCTCCAGTGGCAGCGCCTCGGCCTCTGGCTCCCCCAGCGACCCAGGCTTCATGTCCTTGGATGAGTACGGCTCCAGCCCTGGCGATCTGAGAACCTTTTGCAGCCACAGGAGCAACACCCCTGAGTCCATTGCCGAGACACCTCCGGCCAGGGACGGGAGCGGGAGCGAGCTATACGGGTACATGACCATGGACAGGCCCCTGAGCCACTGTGGCCGCCCCTACCGTCGGGTCTCAGGGGATGCAGCTCAGGACTTGGACAGAGGGCTGCGGAAGAGGACTTACTCCCTGACCACACCTGCTCGGCAGCGGCCAGTGCCCCAGCCCTCCTCCGCATCCCTGGATGAATACACTCTTATGCGGGCCACTTTCTCTGGCAGCTCGGGCCGCCTCTGCCCATCCTGCCCAACATCTTCTCCCAAAGTGGCCTACCACCCTTATCCCGAAGACTACGGCGACATTGAGATTGGGTCCCATAGGAGCTCCAGCAGTAACTTGGGCACGGACGATGGTTACATGCCTATGACCCCTGGCGTGGCCCCCATGGGGGGTGGCAGTGGTAGCTGCAAGAGTGACGACTACATGCCCATGAGCCCCACCAGCGTGTCTGCCCCCAAGCAGATCCTGCATCCCCGGGCTGCTGCCGCTGCGGCCTTGCCCCCCGCCGGACCTGCAGTGCCGGCGCCCGCCAATGGAACAGGCAGGGCCTTTCCAGAGAACGGGGCCAACTACAAAGCCAGCTCCCCAGCCGAAAGCTCTCCCGAGGACAGTGGATACATGCGCATGTGGTGTGGCTCCAAGCTGTCCATGGAGAACACCGACAGCAAGCTGCTTCCCAACGGGGACTACCTCAATATGTCCCCCAGCGATGTGAGCACTTTGGAGACCCCACCCGACTTCTTCTCAGCAGCCTTGCATGGCGGAGAGGTGCTCAGGAGCGTCCCTGGCCACTGCTACAGCTCCCTGCCGCGCTCCTACAAGGCTTCCTACTCCTGCAGTGGGGACAACGACCAGTATGTGCTCATGAGCTCCCCCGTGGGGCGCATCCTGGAAGAGGAGAGGCTGGAGCCTCAGGCCAGTGTGGCGACCACACAGTCGGCCGGCGTCTTCGTGGCTGGGGTCGGTGGGGCTGGGCACACCCAGCCTCCTCACTCTGTAGTGCCTTCTCCAGGGAGGCTAGGTGGCAGCGGCAGTAGCCGCCCAGAGGGCTTCCTGAACCAGCGTGGCCGGGCAGTGAGGCCCACGCGCCTATCCCTGGAGGGGCTTCAGACCCTGCCCAGCATGCACGAGTACCCTCTACCGCCCGAGCCGAAGAGTCCAGGCGAGTATATCAACATTGACTTCGGCGAGGCGGGAGCACGCTTGTCGCCACCTGCTCCTCCGCTACTGGCTTCGGCAGCCTCGTCCTCCTCGCTGCTGTCTGCCAGCAGCCCAGCCTCGTCCCTGGGCTCAGGCACCCCGGGCACTAGCAGCGACAGCCGGCAGCGCTCTCCACTCTCCGACTACATGAACCTCGACTTCAGTTCGCCCAAGTCACCCAAGCCTGCTACCCAGACTGGTGACCCGGTGGGCTCCTTGGATGCCCTCCTGTCTCCTGAGGCCTCCTCGCGGTACCCACCACTGCCCCCACGCCCTGCTGCCCCCTCGTCCTTGAAATCACAGCCACCTCCCCCACCGTCCCCAGGAGAGTTGTACCGCCTGCCTCCCGCATCCACATCCCAGGGCCCCAGCGCTGCCTCCTCTTCGTCCTCAGAGACTGGGGACAATGGTGACTACACCGAGATGGCCTTTGGCGTGGCTGCCACCCCGCCACAACCCATCGTGGCCCCCGCAAAGCCAGAAGGTGCCCGCGTGACCAGCCCCACATCTGGCATGAAGAGACTGAGTCTCATGGATCAGGTGTCTGGAGTTGAGGCCTTCCTGCAGGCTGGCCAGCCCCCAGACCCACACCGGGGGGCCAAGGTCATCCGCGCAGACCCGCAGGGGGGCCGCCGCCGCCACAGCTCGGAGACTTTTTCCTCCACCACCACTGTGACTCCCGTGTCTCCATCCTTTGCCCACAACCCGAAGCGCCACAACTCGGCCTCTGTGGAAAATGTCTCTCTCAGGAAAAGCAGCGAAGGGGGTGGCAGCGGCGTCCTTGGTGGGAATGATGAGCCCCCTCCATCCCCCCACCAGTTGCAACCACAGCTCCCCCAGCAGGCTCGGCCATGGACACCAAGTCAGCCTGGGGGCCTGGTTGGCTGCCCTGGGGGCAGTGGCTCTCCAATGCGCAGGGAGACGTCTGCTGGCTTCCAGAACGGCCTCAACTACATCGCCATCGACGTGCGGGACGAGCCAGGGCCACCGCCGTCCCAGCAGCAGCACCCACAGTCGCATCCGCAGCAGCATCCACACCCCCAGCCAGGCGACAAGAGCGCCTGGGGCCGGACCCGTAGCCTTGGGGGTCTCATCAGCACTGTGGGGGCTGGCAGTGCCGGCGGGGTGTGTGGGGGGTCAGGCCCTGGAGCCCTGCCCTCCAACACCTATGCCAGCATCGACTTCTTGTCCCATCGTCTGAAGGAGGCCACCATTGTGAAAGGTGAGGCCCTTCGAGCTGGTGGCTGGTGGGAGGACGGGAGGGAAAGTGGGGGAGCATCTGTGGGTTCATTCCGCTTCCCTTTTTTGGTACCCTGACCTAAATGCCCAAAGTTTGGCCCTGGCTCCTTGTATTGTTTTACTTTTGGCTCCCGTGCCCTCCTGTTTCCCCAAAGATCTTGCCAAAAGCAGTCAAGTCATCTTTGAGTTGAATGTGAAGCTTCCTACTCAGGAGACGACTGTTTGCTTTTCGGCCCAACACGTTTCTTCTTTCCCACAGCCCTCTTCCCATCTGTTAACACTGGACGTGCTCCCTGGTCACCACCCCTGAGGTAGCAAACACGGACTTCTTGATCTGAGAGTGGGAAATTCTGCTAGGAAGGGCCCTGAAGTTCTGACTGCTTCCAGGCTGGTAACCTTCACTTTTTGTTTTCCTGGAACCACACCCCAGCTGATTCTTGCTGAGCCTAAAGTTTATAAAAACAGGCGCTGAAAGTCACTTAGGAAATGAGCATCCATTTTTTGTGGCTGCTAAAGGGAACAATTAACCACTTATAGCTTACATATAAACTGTAAGGAGTTTTCTATCAGAGACATTCTTTTTTTCCTAAGAGGCTGAAATAGTAACACTGCTGAAATAGTTTAAAAGAAGCTCTCACATTGGGGCACACCTGGGAGTCACCTGGAGAGTCTGCTGAAACCAGAGTGGCTGGGCTGGGTAAAGCCTTAGAGATTCTGATGCAGTGAGTCTGGGGTGTGGCCCAGAATGTGTGTTTCTAAGTTGTTCAGGGGTTGCGCTGATCCTGCTGGTTGGGGGACCATCCTCTGAGGACCTTGCCCCAGCTTAGACCCACCTGAGGAGGTTTGAGAAATTACCTACTGGGCCTCACCCCAGACACATTCAAGTAAAGCATCCAATGGGCAAAGCCCGGACATGAGCATTTTTCAGTTGCCCAGGTGATCACGAGGAGCCAGGATTTAGAATCAGTGCTTTAGAGAAAACAAATGAAGACGGCAACATGGGGCTTTTCAAGAACAATTGGATAAGATGGTGCCCTGTACGTTCTTCACATTCTCATCAGATATCCACGAGGAGAGAGACTGCTTGCTTTGCAGCTGGTGGTACATTCTGACTGTCTCGAACTTTTAATGAAGAGAGGGGAGGGAGAGAGAGAAATAAAGGGGTCGAGGATATTCAAGGGAGTTTCTTAATTTTGAAGCTGTTTCTGTGCAGGGTTGCTAGTCAGATCGATGCTCTGTGGGAACCCCAGAGCACATAGTGGGTGCCCCCTCAATGTTCGCCTGAGGTCAGTGGTCTGCATGGGGTTTCAACAGGATGATGACCAGGGTGGCTTGGGGATCCAAGTGCCTTTTGTTCTTAAAGTAAACAGACTAGTTTAATGCTGTCTAAATGGAGCGTATGTTTGGTGATATCCATGGGGTTTAAAATTGTAGCTGTAGGGTAAATGCTCAGTTATTCTAATATAAGAGAGGAGAAAGCTATTTATGTTTTTATTAATACCATAGGATAAAAGATAAAAAGAATCACAGAATTATCAGGAGTGTGGTGTTTCAGCATCTAATTAAATCATTTGGAAGTTGTCAGAATATGTCCCATAAATGATGACTCTCAGCTGAAGGTCACTTTACCTGGAGTTACAATAAGCACTACAGGTACCTCTGAAAAATTGCTGGTGTGCCAGGGAGTTAAGGATTAGTTGCCCTTCAAGACACAGACCATATAAACACACCAGCATAATTAGAATCATACACTAAAAATTACACACATACACATTTATTTGGTATGCCCAAATGGGTATATGCCACAGTGAACATGAAAGTACATTTTGCTGAAATCTGATTCTAATCAGAAAAACAGTCTGAGAACATAACACCTTTTACTGCTTTTGGTGGAGTAGGTGGTTAAAACCTGGACTGGATTCAGGAGGGCCCCAGGAGTGGGTTCTTTCAGTAACAGGAGGAGTGAGCCGGAGTGTGCGTCTACAGACCTGGAAGGGTTTGAGGCCTTTTTTGATAACATGGATACATTCAGAAATGTGATTCATGAGTGATATAATGCCCTTTTCAGACTAGGGAACATTTTAAACTGCAAGAGATAAGTTTAGTCAGAGACCCGATTTAGCTTGCTTTGTTTAAGATTTCCCACCGGTATAAAATTCCTTTCAACCTATAGGGTTCAGGATTCTGAAATCAGCAAAGCAGTTTGTATGTTTCATGGTGGCTGAACAAGGATGAGAGATCATTTTCGTTGCTGTTTTTTCCAAAGTGTGTGTGGGCATGACGGTAAACACCCTTTTAAGAAGGAAAAGGCTCTTTTTAAGCAAAATTGATAAATGCAATTGATCCGTTGTGCCAAAACCACAGTTTTAAAAAGGGACCACATGCTAAATGGGTTTCTAGTAAACTCATTTGAACACAGAGAACAGTAGAGCGGGAAAGAGGAGTGTGTCATCTTAATTCATGTGGAAGCTAAATGGTCTGTGAAGCCAGGACAATATTTAGAAACTCAAAATGAACATCCACTTCTATCTAACTCAGGTATGCCCGTGGACATTTGTTTGGGGTGCACATAAACAAAAAGTTCACAGGACATTGGTGTCCTCTGAGAAAGTAGCGCTAGAAGGAAGACTCGCAAAGCACTTCTGTGAAGATGAAATAGAGAACGAACTTCCTGGGTCATCGTGTGCCCTGCCCTGGCTCTCACAAGTGGCCTGTGTGTGTTTCCAGATCGCGCTGCTCGGGTTCCGCGTGGAAACAGCGCAGAGGAGTTTGGGGTCACTTGGGTGGTGTTTGCATAAGTGGTGACAAAGACTGAGGTCCCCGCAGTGCTTGATAGTTGTTTACAAAAGACTTGGGGATGGGGTGGGGTTTCCATGCTTAAGCCAGTGAAAAGTTAGTACACTTTAGGTTTATGTGCATAATGTAAATATATTAGTCCAGAGAATATAAAAATTTAACTCTAAAGTGTGCATCTCATTTGGGAGTGAGGGAAGGTTATTTACCATGTGTTTTGTGTGTGTGAATGTAGAAAAATCAAACCAGTCTGTTAGTGTATTGTTGAAGTGGAAGTATGTTATTGAATTTACTATTCTTTAAGACTGCTTTTTAAAATTAATTTTTATATACTTTGTGTTTTGATTATAGACTGGAGCATATCATAAAATACACTTTTAATATTCCTTTTTTAGTGGGATTTTTATTCTAAAATTGTTTTTTCGGTGTGTACAAGGCAGATTAGATAAGAATTGCTACTGAAAGCATCTGTATTTCAATTGTGTTTGATAAAAAGGACTGTTTATTCATATCTTATGGTGATGGATAAGAGAAATGTTTTTATAGGAACAATAGAGTTATGATTTATGCTTAAAAGTATCACCTGTTAAAGTCTTAAAGCAAAGAACTTGAATACTTTCAGAACTCCAGTGAGATTGCTGGACAAACCAGGACCCTTTATTTTTCTGTTGTGCATGTTTTTCCGCTTTAGCTGGCTAGCCCTTGTCGTAACAAGATGATGATGTGCCCTGGCACTGCTCTTTCCCTGTTCCCAGGAACAGACAACGAAGGTGCTAATGGCAAAGCTATCATTTAGAGTGGAAGTACAGATAAAGTGCGGCCCAGATAAGGTAAAATTAAAGGAGTTCATCATCACCAAGCCTTTATTATATGAAATGTTAATGGGACTCAACTAAGAAAAGGAAAAAGATCCAAACTATGAACAGTAAAATGGCAACAAACCCACAAGTATCAACAACTGAACCTAAAAAAACAAAAACAAACTAAGCGATTAACCAGAACAGGAACAGAATCACAAAAACGGAGATGACATGGAGGGTTATCAGCTGGGAGGGGGCGCGCGGGGAGGGATGAAGGAAAAGGTACAGGGAATAAGAAGCATAATTGGTAGGTAAAAAGTAGACAGGGGGAGGTTAAGAATAGTATAGGAAATGCAGAAGCCAATGAACTTACATGTATGATCCATGGACATGGACTAATGGGGGGATGCTGGTGGGAGCGGAGGTGCAGGGTGGAGGGAAATAAAGCGGAGAAGAATATGGGACAATTGTAACAGCATAATCAATAAAGTATACTTAAAAAAAGAAAACACAGAGGCTTTCGTGAATGAAAGTCACATGACTTGTTCTGTTTCCTTTACTGAAAGAGAAACCTTTACGAGAATGACACTTTGCAGAAGGAAGCCTGTGCAGCCTGTGGAGCACTAAACCAGAAATTAGGAAACCAGGTTTCTGGTTGCTGATATTAATAAGACATTGTATGACTAGATGGAAGCCACTTAATCCCTTTTTCTCACTTGCTCTGTCTGTAAAATGGGATAATTATAAGCCTCTCCCTTCTGTGTCCTAGGGTCACTGGGAGGTCCAAGAGATAGTAAACATTAAGAGTGGTTAACCTCTTCTAAAGAAATGTGCTAATATGTCCAAGATGCTGTTGGTACTTACTACCTTGAAACTATGAGAATATACAGGAAAGACACTTTTGTAAATGGGTGTTCTGATTTAAAAAATGGAGCCAGTCAATACCTTCTTAAGAAATGTTTGCCTTTTCTGCTTGATTACTAGTTTCACCCCAGTCTCCAAGAACCATTGTTTTTTCTCCCTCTTTATTTAACCTGAGAATTTTTTATAGATAATTATCAATTGTAAGGAAGGAGTGTTTTAAATTACATAGTAAATTAACAAGGAAAATAACCACGTAATCCTGAAACTATACCAAGACCATACTTTTGATTACCTTTTTTTATTTGTTTACATATTAAGAGATATTGTCAAGCCTGGAGTTTCACTAATTTAATTGGGGGGCCGCTCCTGCACTGTTTTGATTTGTTTGGTTGCCAGACACAGTAGGAAAACCTCTAGTGTTTGGTTCTTCTGTTCTCGCACAAACCCTCTCCCCCCAAAAGAAATGTTAATAGATAATTAATGTCTTATGTTCTTTTGAACTATTAGTATCAAAATGAAGCTCTTTCTGAAGTAGAGAACTTGGAGAAGTTTTAGTAACAGCTCAGGTATAATGGGTTTTCTGTTAGAATTCCCACTAATGCATTTTCTGTAGAAGCATAGTTCCAAGAGCTAGTTAACTTTTGGTATCAGATTTGGCAAGTGGAGAGGTTTCTTTGTTTTGTTTTTTTGGGTAGTACAGAATCAAGTGTTCCCGTTTCACCTTAGAAACTTAAGGGAAAATGTAACTTTACTCTTTTATCTGCATTGCCAAGTAGAGTGGGGGAAGCACTCAGAGGGAAGCAAAGCACTGCGCCCTGCCCCGAAGCCCGCTCTCCCAGGCCACTGCAGTGGCGAATTCTCTGCAGACCCCACTGCAGCCAGAGTGGGGTGTGTGTTTCAGGACCAGTTGGGCAAGGCATTTTCATAAACAGATGAAGGAAATTTCTGAGTTTCCGTAAATCAGTTCATGCTGTTTGTCAGTGGCAGGTTTTGTGAAAACAGTACTATCCAAATTTAAGTGGTAACATTCTTTCTGTGTTAATTTTGTTAATTTGCATATGTTCTTTAGATTGCAATGGCTGTTTTGAATTATTCCAGGTAGATTACTGTAGACAAGAGTTCAGTGGTAGATTTTTTTGTGATTGGTGAAGTCATCACTTAAGGTGACGAAATGCTGAGGTTGATAATTGCTACTTATTTGATTTTTTTCTATATAGGTATAGAGACTTATATTAACTGCGCCCTAAAATAAAAGACACAGGAGAAAGCGTGACCAGAGGGAGTTAGAGTTTGTGTTGTGTGTTGCTTGGTGGGTACAGATAATACAAGATACTTCTCTGCATTGTATCAGAGCTGAATCCTTTGAATTGCGCTGAGATACAATATGGTAAAACTTACAGGCTGCCAGTTTACACATGATAAAATTGTCAATTAAGGATTCTGATTTCTTTTCTGTTGGATTAGAAAAATACTGACTTTTTAAAAAGTTACTTCTATATGTCCACAGATTTTATAAAACTCGATCTGGTAATTATATCTTCAAACTTGGCCCAGTTTTCTTATGCTGTATGCAGTATTTATAGCCACAGACAAGATTTATAAAATATTTTTTACTTATCATACTATTACTGAAATTTGGAATATTTGGTCAAATATTGTAATCCATACTATAAAGACAAATGATCACATGCATAGCACTTTGTAAGCAGTAGGTTTTTAGTACTGATTTTAAAGAGTATCAAATTTTCTAGAAATAGCTATTTTAGGAGGGTGTGTGTGTGCGTTTCTGTAGTTCTGCTCTGAAAGGCTCGGTGTGGAGGTTTTCATAATTGAAACTCAAATACTAAAGAATGACGTGTTCTCTAATTACGTTAAAACTTTATAACCTCAGGTATAATTATAGTCATGCAGTTGCTTTAACCTATCCATATGGTATTGATAGAAATACTTCAGTGAATGATTATGGTGTAGTATTAAATTTCAATTTTTCAATGAGTAAAAACAGGGATTATGATAGATTTCATTATATTAAGCGATCTGAATAAGTTACCTTAAATCCCTGTGTTTACATGAAGAATGACATATGCTTTTGCATATTATTAATGGATAACCTATAATACAGGGTGGGACAAAAATAGGTTTACAGTGGTTCCTATGGCAAATAATAGAATAATTAATAAATGATAGTACAAGAATCAACTCTCTGTTTCAAATGCTCACAGCTGTAACCCTACTTCTGCCGCACCCTGTATTTGTGAATGTGAGTGACACAGTGCTATGTTTATGCAAATTTAGAAGTAGTTACTTAAATCAGCCTGTCTTTTGCCTCCAAATTGTAAGTATAACTAACAATCCCAGAAGTTGGTGGGCAACGAAGGATTTTTGAAAGAATGCTCCTGAAATTGGAGGTGATAAAAATATAACCATTATTTTGATCAATATTAAAAGATAAGAAAAAAAAGATAAGTACAAGCCCCTCTCCCCTTTGGAGCAAAAGAATTGTTTAAAATTCAGAAGGTGTTTTTCTTCACTTCATAGTGTTAAGACATTTTCATATATGTAGTGTCATGTAATACTCCAAAAACCTTATGACGTAGGCAGGGCCATGTGAATTGCCTTTTGTTTTTTTTTAAATACGGAGCCTGCAGCTTGGAGAGGTCCAGTGACTTCCCCAGGATTCCGGAGCCAAAAGGAGCAGTGTTGGGTCAACCATTAAAAGGTGCTTCCCGTCCCTAGCCAGTGTTCTTTATGTTGTATCACGTTGTCCCTGAGTTATACACATTGTGTCTGCTTCGGAAGCTCGTATACAATAGTTACATTAGGATTTTATTGTAGACTCTACCTTAGGCAACTCGCAAGTTAACATTTTGTTTTTTATTTCACTTGGGTGACAGTTACTTAATTTCTCTTTATGCGTTATTCATTCAGAGAAAAATGGGGACATTTAATCAGAAAGACTGGATCTGGAAGGAAAGCCCCCTACTTTTCTAAACCAGTTTTTACACCTGCCAGTTTGAAAAGCTAAGGACTTGATATTACTTTCAAGGCTCTCATTTTGTCAGTGAACTTTAGGGTCCAGTGAAGTTGGTTGGTTGGTCATCTGTTCTGAGGGTTTCCTGTCTCTCTTCCTGGACTTCTGAAGTGATCTGCAAGGTGGAAAATTTATATTCCTTCCCCCATTTTTGTTTCAGTAAAGCAAACTATATACTACACTTGCTAAGATACCTCTGCCCCGCCCCCTCTCTACCAAATACATTAAAGCTCTTTCCACACAGTGTGGTGACAATCAGGGGAAAAAAATATTTATACATACACACACATATACATACATATGAGGTTGTTTTGAGGGAAAAGGGTTGGGAACCATTGATATAATGTAACTTATTTTAAGGTTGTGAAAACAGAGCCCGGGGGAGGTCGAGAGTCTTTTCCAAGGTCACTGATTTAATTAGTTGGTAGAGATGTTTGTAAATATTATCAAGAAAGAATGGGGAATTCTATGTCTCTGCGGGGTTTTTTGTGTACTGATGAATAACTTTTCTCCCAGTATGTGGCCTATACCCTCTAGAACAATTTAGTACTTGGGGAAGTGGTATCCTTCTTTGTACTTTGGAACATGTCAGTAAATTCTGTCATGCGTAGACCAGGTGTGCTAGTGGGCGGAAGTAGTGCGGGGCCCCTGAATAAGGAATGTGTTGTAAATCAGGGAAACAGGGCTGCTCACAACTGTGTATGAGCAGTGGTACTGACGAGGCTGAAAGATGAAGTTTTTGGTAAACACTCAAGATCATGTGCTTGCTTGTTGAAAAAAAAAAAAGAGAAAATTCTTGGGATAATTCAGTTTGAAAGACCTCTGTTTGGGAAATGGGAGCCCTTGCTCTTTGCAGATTGGTTCACGCTGGACCCCTGATTTGGTACCTAAGGGGTCATCTGGTGTTCAGTTGCTACTTGAGGTGTCTTTAAGATACATTTAGTCTATGAGTACAATATCATATACTCATTATGCATAAGTCCATTAACAGTTTTCTAGGAAATGAGTCATTAACCTATTAAATGATGAGTTTATTTGAAAACTAACCAATTTGGAGTTTGCCTAAGAACCCATAAGTAAATCAGTTGTTGCCAGGTGTTCTGAGGAGTGGATTATTTCACCAGTGCCCCTTTTTTAAGATCTTTTTTTTTTCCTGAGAAAAACTTTTAACTGAATTTTTACATGAAGAGAAATAGTTTTTCAGAAGGTGCTACCTTTCTACTGATGTGACTGTAACCCCACATTTAAAAGAATAAAGAAGACCTAAGCAAACAAAAATTCATAAGCTATCCATATTTTTCAGAAATGTAATGGGCATCCGTGGCCTTGTGCTCCTGCAGGTGACTCAAGGTTTTGTTTGCATTCACTGTCAGTCTCTGCAGCATCCTGGGAGAGAGCACTTCCTCCCTAGCAGATGGCAGCCTCAGGGCCATGCGCCTGCCGTCATAGGCAATGTGCAAGAGTAATCTGCCTGGTATCTCTGTCGACAACAGGCATGGGTTGGAGACTGTCTGCCACACAGGACAAACAAAATAGGGGAAGCCTTTTTCCTTCTATCAGGGGTTAATGGAGTGATGAAACTGCTCTTCAGGTTAAGAAGAAAGTTCAGAACCCCTTACAGTATTGTATCTGTTGAACACTGACCGAGTCAGGTAGGGAAGCTGACAGGGTATGTGCTCTCTCGGGAATAAGCCCAGGAGGCTTTCCCCTGGGTGAGGTTTGGATTGCCTCTGTGACCTCTTGCCTTCCTCTGAGGACCTGGGCATTGAGCGCCGGCTGCACTGTACTGGCCGCAGTGCTGGTGGTGGGAAGTCACCAAAAATAGGGACTGAAGTAAGTGGCCATCTGATGCCTTTGAACTCCCAGGTCTGTTGTAGAGGCCACCCTCAAACCCATCATGTGAGTGCCTCCACCCAGCCCCGGCCCTGCCAGGCCTCCTGCTTCCCTTGCCTGGTTCAGGGCTTCCAGAGTCTCTGTGTGGATGGATGAATTGGGGGAAATTGTGAGGTAGGGGGAGAAGTTTGGAAATAGGTCAGGATGTTCTTACTAAATTTAAAAACAATGCAAATAATGCTTTAGGAACTCTGGACAATATGCAGAATTAAACAAGGCGTGGATTAGAGGGTGATGAGCAGCTTGAATTTGTGGGAAGTTTGGAAGTGCAGATGCTAGCACTCTGGTATGCCGTGGGCACGTGGGATTTCTGAACTTACAAGACAACAGAAATTCCTAGAAAGGAGGGTTTCCTAGTGGCCAGTTTCTTACACCACAGCCTGGATGTATTTAAAAAACTAAATTACTAAAGTGACTTGTGGCAATGTTATGCTTCTGTTTTAGTCTTATGTGATAGTAGGTTTTTTAAAATTGTTTTCCAACATAAAAGTAACCTAAAATAACATTTTTGTATGCAAATGAAACAAAACAAATCTGTAAGCTCTTTATATGCTTTCCCAGTTATATATATCAAATAAGTTTCATGAAGTCTCTGCAAAAAAACTTTTGTTACTTCACCAAGTAGACTTCTTATAAATGCATAGTTCAATTGAAAATATTCAGGTGTGCTTTAGAAAATTACATTAGTTGCAAAACTGTGCAAGATCTAGTCTTTTCTTTCTTTAGGATATTATAAATCCAGGAGTGTAAGTTTATTATATAGTCAGTTTCAGAAACCAAACTTAAACTAGTTGAGTAAACAAAAACAAATTTAAAACTTTATTAATGAATGGTGTAGGTATATAAGATGTGAAAGCCTGACAGGCTTATACACATTAATGAATTTTTCAACATTCTTTAGATTTTATTTATTTTGGCAAATTTTTGAAATAAGCATTTTCTTTTAAAGTTAAACGTTTACATAGCTTCCAAATGACATTTTGGTGTTTAGGGTTGTATCAAAAATATTAAAGGTGCCGTAGAACTGACTCACCATAATTCTGTTTTACTTCTTATCATTATTTGCTGTTTAGCTTATCAGTAATGCTGGTTTATTAGTAGTCTTAGTTCCAAATGAAATAACCACCGCAGTAAAATATCCGCGTTTCCCCAGCATGGAGCATTTAATTAAGTTTCTGGAACAACTCTGGGTGATAAGCAGTCATCTTCACAACTCGAGTCCCTGCAGTTCAGCCGGAACGTTCCGAAGTCATGGAGTCTTCAGCCACTTCCTAAAGCTGGAAGATGGTTGGTGTTTAAGCCGGTCCATTTATTGAGAAGTCTTTGCGTACCAGCACAGGAGTAGGAGTGCTGGGGGGTCACAGGAAAACAAGCTTCTGTCCGCTCAGCACCCTCATAGTCAGCTTGGACAGCACCCGACGCAAGCTGTTTTCTGGGCAGCCACTGTGAGCTCCTCACTAGGTGCCCGCTCTTCAGGCATCCTTGGCAGAAGACAAAGAATGGGGTGTTCGGTTGGGGCTGTGGTTGTGCTTGCTGGAAAATTCTGAAGGAACCACTCAAATGTTCAGCCCCCTTCCTACACAGACTTGGGGCGCATTTGAAGAGGCTGAAATTTAGAATTAATTTTCTTCTCTTAGGTTTGATTTTGCTGGGGTCCCACCTCCTTGGGGGCAGCCTGTTCTAAGCTCTTGGCAGCCTTGCCTCATAACTATTCCAGTGTTTCTCTCAGTGCCCAGCCTTTGTTGGCAATGGTAGTATTCCAGAAACTTACCAATGCTGGGTTATTGGTCCCTTTTCTTGTACATTCTGAGTTTGCTCTGCTCACCCTTAACTATTGCTTTAGAAAGATGTTTCCTCTTTAACCTGTATGGTATGAACTCTTCCTGTGGACTCATCACCTCTTTCTCTGTGCCTTCAGAGCTGCACACATGAGAAAGCTTACATTGAAGTGGGTTCAATATGCTGCTTGCCCACCACTGTGCCTTTCCACAAAAAGTAAACATTTATATTTTAGTTAATATTTTCTCATAAATAATCCACAAACATTTAATATAATCTTCATTCTTTTTGTATCTTATGCTTTAAAATTGCTTAGTTTTTAATCGTCCTAGTAATTTCCAGGTAGAATGATGTTTTCTTAAGAAACGCCTATCACAATGTGCAGGTGGCTCCGAAGCCGTTTTTAAAACTGTGCGTCCCATCCTTTTTACAGATGTCCATGATCTGCCCAGGAAAGCCCCCTTCTCCTGCTGTGCAGAGGAGGCCTCCTGGCCGCCGGCAGCCCCCTCCGCTCATAGCGCATCCCGTTCTGAAAACCTGCCGCTGCTGGACGCCCTGCCGTCCGCCGCAGCAGCCACTGCAGTTGGAGGAGGGCAGTCCCATTTGGCGGGGCAGCTCTGTGTTACCAACCCATCAGGCTGATGGAGTCAGTTTCAGGTGAGTTTCCTGTCGTTCTTGCCATTTACCACCTTTTATTGGTTCTTTCCAGAAAAAGGAAACAAACAACCCCCCCCCCCCAAAAAAAAAAAAACGACAGGAACTTCACTTAAGGGTCACTTGGGAGGGTAGAAGGCTGGGCTGTGGGGCAGGAGGGGTGAGCAGAAAGGGTTAGATACCCCTTCACCTTTCAAATTCAACCAAATTGTTAAATTTCCATTACAAAGAGCCCTCTTGTTACATTCTAAATACTTTTTGAAAATGTTTCACTCATTTGAAATATATTAAAGTACAGGCTGGAAGAAAAAACTTTGGTTTCCAAGCTAAAAAGATGAAAACAGAAGGTACTAAGTCTGTAAGTCTACCTTTGAAACCTAGGAAATAAACTTAATTTTGAAATGTGTTCAGAGTACGAAGTATTGTAGGTGGTAGTAAATGCTCTAGAAAATAAAGTGGGGAAGGGAGAGGAGGAGAAGGTAACAACTTGAACGTGGTGAAGAAGTAAGTCTTGTAAATATTTAGAGGGAGAAACCATATAGGCAAAAGGAATGAGTACTCGTGCAAAGGCCCTGGGGCAGAAGATTGCTAGTATATGTTCCAGGATAAGAAGTAAACCCATGTGGCTGGCAAAGAGGGATATGGTTGAGAGTCCAAGTGAAGTGAAGAAAGTAATAGGGGACCATGTAGAGCCTGGTCAGCCATTGGAAGGACGTCAGTTCATATGTAACAGTGTAAAAGAGAACTGCGGTCTCTTTGGAACCATATATAGAGCGTTTTAGAACTTTTCTACTAGAGTCATCTCCTTCTGTCATAGTGCCTTTTTACTTAGTGAAGTATATGTCTACCCTTCAGTTTCTCAAAAATGATACGTAAGATGTGAAAAAACATGAAAGTTTTTCTAGTGGATTGAAGACACTGGGATTTAATTGAAGTAGGGAAGGGAGCCAGAAATTTTCACAAGATAAACAACGAAATCAAAGTGTGTTTAGTCATAGATTTGCATAGCTGATTATACAATGTACTTGTAAAGCACCTTATAATTTATAAAACATTTTTAAATGGCATTTAATCCTCAGAACCTCCTTGGAGGGTAGGTTCTCATTACTATTCTTATTTTTTTAAGGACGAGCCCCAGGATGGGGAGATCTAACTGTGGGTCTGCCCAGGCCACACTGGGAGGCCTCCTGTTACCTGGTTTTGTATATTCCAGGTAACATGGTGCCTTTGTTTGCAGGGGAGGGAGAGAGAGAGAGAAAGAGAAAGAAAAGAGGGAGAGAGGGAGGGAGGGAAATCCTGGGACAAACCCTGGGCAAATCCCTTGGAGCCGGGTGCCCTCTCACTCCTAACTCTCCCTGACCCGGGGTTTTTGAACATTCTGCCTTCCTGTAAGGAATTCTAAATTCAGACTATAGAACAAATGGATTTGATGCTTCAGCTGGTTTGGAAATTAAAATAATTGGTTGTTTATTAGTCTATATACATATTTCATAGATTTCCCACCTTAAAAAACTCTGATGGACTGAATTTGGAGCTAAGGGTGTAAAACTTAAGAAATGCTGGTTTGCTGCTTGTAAATGACCCTACTCTCATTTTAGCCTCTGTGAGGAAAGTGCACATTTAATAAGTGGACGTGGGTCAGTTATGTCTCTTATCTGCACGAGAGGAATTTAAATGGCAACAATCTCTGTTCTGGTTCATCTTTGTGTATAAGCCAGAGAAAACAGAAAAGCAGGGCCCTGTGGCCCTGACTAACCAGAGCTCAGGTAGTCGGTGACCCATCTTGCTGGCTGGGCACGTGCAGCAGGAAGAGGAATTGGTGCGTTCTCTTTTGGCAGCTGCCTGCCCAGGGACACATGCGGCCCCTGGCCGGGCGTGTTGTCCCGTCCACAGGGTGTGAAGAAAGCAGCTAGGCAAGGCGCTCTGTGCAGCATTTGAGAACTATTAGCTTTACATGGCCTAGAGTTACCCCCAGACAAACAATTCTACTTCTGTTCTGCTCCTCTCCCATTAAAACAAGTTTATTCATTTTATTCTGGGAACTATTTGCCATTGTTTTTGTGCATTCATCAGTTGTTTATGTGCTGCTGAATTTGCAATTGTTCATGGTGTCATTCATGGGTATAATTTTGAATGAAGAAGAAGCTGTGACGGCGCATGTGCTGAGAGACGCCTCGGCTCTGGCCCCACAGCTTCGCCTGCAGATCAGGGTGGGAGGAGCCAGCTTTTCTTGGCAGCAGAGGGCTGCCGGGGCTTCAGAAGTCTTTGTAGTTCGGAACAAAACATGTGGTTACATGTGTATATCATTTAAAGGTGCACGAAGAAAGCAAAAGGATCCAACCACAAGATCACGTCATGCCAGTAGCATGTGCTTCGTGGCATATGGAAAAAACATATATGAATTGTTTATGTGATTTATTTACAAATTTTACATATAAAATTTCATTTGGTAGTTTCACAATGGCCCAGTGAAAATTTCAGGGCAGGAGGCTAATATCCCCGTTTTCATAAGAGAGAACAGGCTGGTATGATGGCTCCTGAGCCCCAGGACCCTGAAGCTAGTGGGGCTCCTGGCTTTCCACACCCACGGCTTCTTGAGCCATGGAACTGGCATGTGGTTTTAAGGTGTGAGCACAGCTTCCCCTGAGTCATTCCTAAGCTCCTAGGAATGCTTTTGTGGTGACTGATTGTGGGATGAGCACTGTGACCTGTGTGGGGACAGAGAGAATGTGCACTTCCATTCCTGAGTAGGGCTTGACCTTGAGGCTTGACCTTACTGGTAGATCTTCAAGGGTGCCCATTTGCACAAGGGCTTTTAAATTAGATACCGTCTTCCCTCCCAAGAGACAAAGCTGACATCCTGTATTATGCAGATGTTACAGACCACACTCCAGGAGGGAATGTATCTGCATGTTAGACACAGAGGTGCTCAGGCCGCTGCATTTGTGCCCAGTGGAAGCTCAGAATCTAGAAGGAGGGTTAGCCCTCTCACTGGCTCAGAGGAGTGGGGACCAGGGGGTGGCAGCGGACTACACAATTCTTCTCTTTTCTTTAATCATTTTCTTTCCTATAATGAAAGACAATCACTTCGCTGTACCTATTTTTAAATTACTGCATTTTTGTTAAAAATATGAAACCCAGACTGTATTTTAGAATCTCAAGAGTATACCTTCTTAAGTGTACTCATAAGTATGTGGTTATTTCAATTTCAATGGTAAAAACAAAAAAGGAGTTGAATCATAAAACTAAAACAAAACAAAAAAATAGCAACTCTTAAATATTTAAACATTTGAAAGAAAGAACGGTTCATTCGTAATGATATATAACAAGCTACTGGGGACGGATATATTTTGAATAAACTGTTACGGGACCTTACCTTAATTGGGTAAAAAAATTTAGGTTTGAGAACTTCAGATATAGGCAACATAAACATTTTTATAATGTAAATAAAATACATATTTTTACATCAGTATAAAATCATAAGTATAATGTTAAATCTGAGGTAAACATTATATTGTATGTAGGATATTTGCAATTTTGAGGCAAGTTATTATTACTTAGCCCAAATAGTCTTATCGTTTTGTAGGGAAGAAACATAATGTTCATTATAGTCACATTTTCAAATGACCTAAGAAAGAGAAGATTTGGGCCCTTTTGAATTGTACATCTAATATGTATAATTTTTACCTCTGTTAAAGTTGAGAGAGTAGTAGTGTGGGGTGTATTTAGTAATAATCAGAGTTACTCAGTACTTTTGTGTTATGTGTGAGAAATGACATAGAAGAACCATAGGTAAGGGAAATTAATTCCAAAAGTGTACCGGCTTCATAAATGGTTTCATGACTTGCTTCCTCATTTCCAGGAGGGTCTGTGACTGGATAGCATGGTTTTTAGTAGACAGTATTGCATTTCTGAAGTACATAAGCTTGCAGATAATTTTCAAAGGGGGTATCGATTAGTCTCCAGGTGTAACATAGAGATGGAAATATATTGACAAAGTAGCTGTTCTTTCTTGTCATTGTCTTCCTTATGTCATGAGGCATACAGTTCTGTCACAGCCACTCAACTCTGCTATTAAAGTGTGAAAGCAGTCATATGCAAATGAATGAGCATGGCTGTGTTCCAATAAAACTTTATTTGCAGAAGCAGGCAATGGGCCAGATTTGACCGTACTTTGCTGACCTCTCTCTTAGAATGCCACTGTCATGGGAGTTCTTTTCTCTTGGGCCTCAGACAGTTCTAAAATTTTGCTCTCCTTTAGAAGATTTTTTTTTTAGTCTGTCTATGGGAAATGGCATAAACCACATGGGTTTTTGTTTCAAATTAATTCAACAAAGCTTTATAAGGACCAAACATTGTTCCAGATGCTGGAGACAGGCATGGTCTAGTTCCTTGATTGGCAGAGGAGACAGACACACAAAGCACAAATTCATTGTCTGCGCAGTATTTTGTGTCATTGGGGAGAATTTTATGAAGAGCTAATAATGCCTTGTAAATGTTTAAACCCCGGGCCCCAGGTGAAAATTTCAGACTTCCTTCCCCCTCCTCCCCCGACCCCACCCCTCGTTCCTTCTTTGCAGAACCTGACAATGACAGCCCCAGGTGGAGCAGTGAGAGAGGTTCTGGGAGAAGTTAAGGGCTCTTTCCTTTCCTGCTGATCATCTTCGAGGCTTTGGGCAAATCCCTGATATGCTCCCTCACCTGGATTTTACCGAGAAAAGACTAACATTTTATAATTTAAGAAAAGAGTGCCCCAGTAATTCCAGGGGGAATTTTTGCCTCTTGGCTGTTTGTGCTGAAAAATAATAGTGTTTCTTCTGTGATGCTAGACATTGCTGCTGCAGGTACGGTGGGAAACCCTGGCCATAGAAGAGTAGCTTTTTAATCACTAGCACATAAAAGAAAAAAATACT
>PVJI01015763.1:0-40328 GCA_004026765.1 Micronycteris hirsuta
ACATTTCATAGACTATAGGAAGGCACAGCACCCATCAGAATTAATAGCAAACCATTCTACTTAAAGTGAACTTTTAGCATTTCAGGACACAATGGGTAAGAAATTTCTTCAAATCATTAAAAGAGCCTCCATAAGTGAAATCATTCTATTTCAGTATACAAAGACAGCAGTCTACAACAAACAGAACATATAGGAAGGTATCAGAAGAGTCCTCATTGTACCAGAATAGATTATTCTTTTAAATATGCTAATGAAAAGCCCTCTCTCTTACTTTGGTAACCCCCATGGCCTAATTTTCATATTTTACTGTTGGAGTCCAGTTCTGAATTTGTAATACAAAAACATTGACTCAGAACCCCTCCTATCATATGTGGGAAGTTCCATTTATGTTCTCCAAGATTCTTATGAATCCATGGACCTTCTATTCCCATGATAAGAACCTTTTTACCCCGTATCCTGCTCTCTTAGTCTCATGCTCATCTTTGTTCTTTGGATTCTTCTTGTCTCTCTGTCCCACATAGATGGAACATGGATCCTTTCTCATGATAACCCAGACATTTACTTGTAAATGTACTTGTACATTTACTTGTACAAGACAATAAGACACTAACTAGATCCAGGGGTGGGGACTGAGAAGGGAGATATCACTTTGCTGCACATCATAGCATATAACTTAACACTTCCTAAAATACTTTTTAGGTTTTTAGGTAACAATGACTATAGCTAATCTGTCAGTGATTGATTTTCATTCCAAACTCATTTGACCCTACCATGAGGCAGAGTTTCTAAACTCACCTTTGGAATTCCCCTCACATGGTCCCATTTCACGCCAGAGAGAGGTAAAATAGGAAAGTAGCAATGAGTACTAAGTGTTGCTCACGTCTGTTTGGGTAGCTATGTGGTAGCCACACAATCCCATGGTTTTCACTCTTAGCTGCACCTGCTGAAGACAGGGAAACCTGACAGGCATGAATGCAGAAATTATCCCTGTTAAGTCTCATGCCAACACTGGCAGCACAAGTTGTCTTTCTGCATCTTTGATCTGTCCTGTATTAGAAATTTAGGCCTGAGACTTAAGAGCACCTATGAACTTTTAAAATAACTCTTGCCATTCCATCTCAAGTAGAAAATAAAGGGCCAATTCAGATGATGGTGGGTGTGCTATTATGAACTCAGACAATTAAATATACTATCTTTAAAAATCCTTCTGACAGAATTAATCCTCTCAAGAGTTTACTGAGTAGGTAGAAGCAGTATAAAGTATATATAAAGTATATTGCCTCCAAGAATATGGAAATCGGTTTACTCATTGACAGTGCAATTATCAAGAAGCAACACAAAGTAGATTAGTCATCTGTAGAAGTGCCAAAGAGAGCTTATAAAATGGGAAGCAAAGCATCTTTGAAAATACCCAAGTTAAAATTAGATGACTTGGGCAAAAGCTCATAGAAGGACTGGAAAATGAAAGATGAAACCCAACCATGTTATTTTAACTGACCTGAAGAAAAAGAGGAGAATGGTTTGCATAGATTCGTAAAGAAAGCCAAGGAGCAAGGAATGATATCAGTCTATCTTCAGCATACTCCAGGCCAAAGGTTTCTTGAAGAGCAAACGTGAATCTATAGTTGAAACATTTATGACTATTTATACAATGGAGTGAAAAAATTTTTATCATGTTATCTTGAGGCATTTTACCATCAAGAAAATCTACCTAAATTGCCAGGCTCTTGCTCCCTGCTGACCAAGCAAAATAGCTGACCCCTCAGGTAGGATCTTGTGACAGAGAAGAGAATACACTGACAAGATGACATAATTCTTTGGTCTGGTAAGCTTGGGACTTCCATTAACTTCTGTAGGCCTTAGTTTCCACATCTATAAAGTAGAATTAATAACAGTGTGTGTTTAAGAGAGACTTAAATTAATTAATTACATAAAATACTTAGAGCAGTACTACATAGAAAATTCAATTCCAACTAAATATTAAATCTTATCAATGTTGTTGAAAATTATTGCGCTTACAAGAAGCTTAGTTAGAGAGATAGGAGTTAGTCTTCCAGACTTGATTATCTTTCAGTACAATGGCAAAGCCAAGTATATATAATGTTGGGGACCCAAGGTAGTAACTTTTGCAAATTACGTCCACTTTGCAAAGCATGAGCCAAGCTGTCTCTTTATATCTGTTTCTCTTCTACATTCCTCCAAAAGAGTTTTTCTTTTGTAGAAAGCCATTTTGTTTTTAAGGGGGGGGGCACATTTCTTCTCTAGTGAGGCTTAATACTCAAAGCATGTATGAGACTTATTGTGAATAATTTTACATTTCCAATGTAAAAATGAGCTGAAGGGAACCACAGATTAAGAATCAGCAATCTTTTTTATGCCCAGGGAAAGATGGTGAATACTTTTACCTTTGTACACAATACAATTTTTGTCACAACTGCTCAACATTTAAGTTGTATCATAAAGCAGCCAAAGATAACAATGAGCAGGAAGATTGCAAGATGGTGGCATAGTAGGAGGATCTTTCTCCTACCTCCTCCCAGAATCAAACTGGAAATAAAACTAAAAAGGGGAACAGCCACACAAAATAACCAACTGAAGAGTCCCTGAAGAGGAGACTTTTAACCAAGGATGGGCAGAAACCATCCTGAAGCCAGTAGGAAAGGTGGAGAAGTGAAAGGGGCAGGCCCTGCTCTCATGTGTGGCAGGCAGAGGTTACAGTATGGCTGTTGAAGCTTCTCCTTGAGAGGAGTGAAGCCTGGACCCAAGACTGGGCTCCCAAGCATGGAGCACCAGCACTGAGAACAGCTAGTCCATATAGCATCCAGTGGTGAAAGGCCTCTGGGTTTGGGTTTTTTTTTTAAGGCACCAAAGCACAAGTTTTTCATTCGCAGCCTCTCACCTTGGGAAACAGCGAAAGGAGGGCGAAGGTGATATGGACTGGAATTGTGTGAGGAGAGTCTGGAGTGGGAGGCATAAGGGTGAGATGGGGGAGCGGCTGCTGGCATCCTTGTTTTGAGACATCCCCAAACACCACAGCAGCCATTTTTCTTGAGAAGAGCAAGCCCCTCCCATGGTAGAAACAATTACCTCACCCTGTGGAATACCTCTCACCCCAACCTCTGAGACCCTGCTCTCCCCATCCTCTGGAATCCTGCTTGTGTGACCCAACCCTGTACCTCTCCTCCTCCATGCTGCACTTAATCTCTGCTGAGAAGACAGAAATATAGGCAGAATTGGGGGGTGTCAGAGACTAGCTTTGGGGCATGGCCATTCCATACATTTTCCTGGAAACTCCACTGGTGCTTCCCCCTCACGAGAGACCCAAACTCTGGGCTCTAGAGGATCCACCTGCCTTTCTACTAGGGTCTCTGCCCTGTTGAGTTCAGGGAAATAATTCAGTATAGACTCAGATGTGTGGCTCAGGGCCAGGGGAGCACACCTACCATCTTTCCTGAACTCCGAAGGGCACCTCCCCACCACAGAAGGAGATCCAGGGGTTCCATTCTCCTAATTCCACCAGAAGCCCTCTCAGAAAGTCGGATTAGCTGCTATGACTGACAATAGGCCAGCAGGCAGAGGCAGACGGAGGCAAATACTACTGTACCTTGGGACCTTTGCTGACCCACCCCTAGGCTGTGTGATGATAAAAGCCAACCTTGCAGTGCAACTTGGCCCATCCTGTGCAGAGCTAAGTGTGGAGGAGACAGCCACAAACTGTGTATTTCTTGCATCTTGAAGGGGCTGATGAGAGCTAGACTTGGACAGCATCTGATATTGGCTTACACCAGCTTAAGACAACATCAGAGCTGTATCCAAAGGGAAAACCCAGCAGTCAGGGACTAAACTCTGCTGAGACAAATTCCAGTTTGTTCTTTTTTATTATTTTTGTTATTTTTTTCATAGCTTTTTTGTATTGTTTCTTTTTTCTTCTACTCTTTCCCTATTTTTTCTTTCATATCTTTTTTTACTATTTCCTTCTCCTGCTCTATTTTTTCCTTCTTTCATTTTCTTATTTTTATTCTTTCACTTTCTTGATTTCTGCTATTTTCCTCTTCTATTCCTTACTTTTATTTTTTTAAAGATTTTATTTATTTATTTTTAGAGAGAGGGGAGAGGAGGGAGAAAGAGAGGAAGAGAAACATCAGTGTGAGGTTGCCTCTTGCATGCCCCAACTGGGGACCTGGCCTTCAACCCAGGCATGTGCCCTGACTGGGAATTGAACCAGAAACCTTTTGGTTCCCAAGCCAGCACTCAATCCACTGAGCCACACCAGCCAGGGCTTATTCCTTACTTTTATTGTTCCTCTTCCTTCTACCCTGGCAAAATCTTGTTTCTTTCCTTTGTTTTCCTCACATTCTTTTTCCATTTCACTATTCTGTTTCTCTTTCCTCTTATTCTTTGCTATTTTCTCATTTATTTTGCTGTTGTTAGCTTTTT
This sequence comes from Micronycteris hirsuta, assembly GCA_004026765.1. Taxonomy (NCBI): domain Eukaryota; kingdom Metazoa; phylum Chordata; class Mammalia; order Chiroptera; family Phyllostomidae; genus Micronycteris; species Micronycteris hirsuta. Next base: position 4,438 of record PVJI01015763.1, read on the forward strand.
TACTTGTTTTTTGTTGTATTTTTTCTGTTGTTTTGTTTTGTTCTGTTAGTATCTGTAAAACAGCATGCAAGATATCACAAAAAAAAATACAAAGGATTGTAATAAAATACCATGGACAGTTATATGCCAAGAAATTGGACAACCTGGGTAAAATGGATATATTTATAGAAATATACAATCTTCCAAAACTGAATCAAGAAGAAGCAGAAACCCTGAATAGACTGATAATAACTAATGAAACTGAAACAATACTAAAAAAACTCCCAGTAAACAAAAGTCTTGAACCAGATGGCTCCCCAGGCAAATTTTGCCAAACATTCAAAGAAGAATTAATACCTACTGTTCTCAAACTATTCCAAAAAGTTCAAGAGGGGGGAATATTTTACCTGACCAATATTATCCTAATTCAAAAACCAGATAAAGACACTACAAAGAAAGACAATTATAAGCAAATATCTCTGATGAATATAGATGCTAAAATCCTCAACAAATATCAGCATACCAGATCCAGCAATACATTAGAAAGGGCATACACCATGATCAAGTGGGGTTTATCCTCAGCCTGCAAGGTTGGTACAATATTCACAAATCAATAAATGTGATACATCACATAAATAAAATGAAAAGTAAAAATAGCAGGATCATATCAATTGATGAAGAAAAAGCATTTGATAAAATGCAGTGCCTATTTATGATAAAAACTCTCAGCAAAGTGGGAATAAAGTGATCATACCTCAACATAATAAAGGTCACGTATGAAAAACCTACTGTCATCATCATACTCAACGGGCAAAAACTAATAGTGTTTCACTTAGGATAGGGAGCAAGACAGGGATGTCTGTTTTCAACACTCTTGCTCAACATCATATGGGAAGTCCTAACCACAGTGATCAGAAAAGAAGAAGAAATAAAAATAATGTAACTTGGAAAGGAGGAATTAAAACTGTCATTATTAGCAGACATGATATTGTACATAGAAAACCTTATAGGCTCAACCTAAAATCTACTAGACCTAATAAATGAATTTGGTAAAGTAATGGGATACAAAATCAGAACTCAGAAATCAATGGAATTTTTATATATCAATGATTATGAGAAAGAGAAATAAAATTCAAGAAAATTGAAATCATATCAAGCATTTTCTCAGGCCACAAGAGACTGAAACTAGAAAACAACGCCAAGGAAAAAACCCCAAAACACTCAAAATCATGGAGATTGAATAGCATGCTATTAAACATCGAATGGGTCAAGAATGAGATTAGGGAAGAAATAAAAAAGTTTCTCGAAACAAATGGAAATGAACTCACAGCAATCCAAAACTTACGGGACACAGCAAAGGCAGTCCTGAGAGAGAAGTTCATAGTGATACAGGCCTACCTAAAAAAGATACAAACATTTCAAACAAACAACCTAACCCTATACCTGCAAGAACTTGAGGAACAACAACAAAGACAGCCTAGAGCAAGTAGAAGGAAGGAAATAACCAAGGTCAGAGCAGAATTAAATGACATAAAGACTAAAAGCACAATTCTAAGAATCAATGAATCCAGGAGCTGGTTCTTTGAAAAGATAAACAAAAACGGCAAGGCTTTAGCAGACTCATGAAGACAAAAAGAGAGAGGACCCAAATAAATACAATCAGAAGTGAAAGAGGAGAGATTACAATTGATACCACAGAAATACAAAGAACTGTAAGAAATTACTATGAAGAACTGTATGCCAAGAAATTTGAAAACCTAGGTGAAATGGACATATTTCTAGAAAAATATAATCTCCCAAAACTCAATGAAGAAGAAGCAGAAAGCCTGAATTGACCAATAACAGTAGACAAAATTGAAGCAGTAATCAAAAAACTCCTGACATACCAAAGCCCTGGACCAGATGCTTTCACAGGAGAATCTACAAAGCATTTAAGGAAGAGCTAACCCCTATCCTTCACAGAATATTCCAAAAAAATCCAAAGTGATGGCAGACTTCCAACCTCGTTTTATGAAGCCAGCATCATCCTAATCTCAAAGCCAGATAAAGAAACAACAAAGAAAGAAAATTTTGGCCAATATCACTGATGAACATAGATGCTAAAATCCTGAACAAAATATTGGCAAACTTCATCCAACAACACATTAAAATAATCATACACCATGACCAAGTGGATTCATCCCAGGAATGCAAGGATGGTACAATATTCACAAATCAATAAATGTAATACATCACATAAACAAAAGCAAAGACAAAAATCACATAATCATATCAATAGATGTGGAAAAAGTATTCGATAAGGTACAGCACCCATTTGTGATAATGACACTCAGCAAAATGAGAATAGAGGGAGCATTCCTCAACATAATAAAGGTCATATATGAGAGACCTACAGCCAACATTATACTTAATGGGCAAAAACTAAAATCTTTCCCACTGAGATCAGGAACAAGACAAGGTTGTCCACTATCACCACTTCTATTCAACATAGTATTGGAAGTATTAGCCACAGCAATCAAACAAGAAAAGGAAATAAAAGGCATCCAAATTGGAAAGGAGGAAACAAAACTGTCATTGTCTGCAGATGACATGATAAGTGTACATAGAAAATCCTATAGACTCTGCCAAAAAACTATTCAACCTAATAAATGAATCTGGCAAAATAGTGGGATACAAAGTCAATATTCAGAAATCAAAGGCATTTTTGTATACCAACAATGAAACATCAGAAGCAGAAATCAGGGGAAAAATCCCATTTATTGTAGCAAAAAGAAAAATAAAATACCTAGGAATAAACCTCACCAAGGAGGTAAAAGACCTGCACTCAGAAAACTATACAACATTGAAGAAATAAATCATGGAAGACACAAACAAATGGAAATACATACCATGCTCATGGATCAGAAGAATCAACATCATCAAAATGTCCATACTACCCAAAGCAATTTATAGATTCAATGCAATCCTTATCAAAGTACCAATGGCATATTTCACAGATATAGAACAAACACTTCAAAAATTTATATGGAACCATAAACGACCCGAAATATCTGCTGCAATTTTGAGAAATAAGAGCAAAGTAGGAGGGATCACAATACCTGATATCAAACTGTATTACAAGGCCGCTGTAATCAAAACAGCTTGGTACTGGCATAAAAACAGACAGATAGACCAATTGAACAGAATAGAAAGCCCAGAAATAAACCCAAGTCTCTATGGGCAATTAATCTTCGACAAAGGGGGAAGAAGCATGAAATGGAATAAAAATAACCTCTTCAACAAATGGTGTTGGGAAATCTGGATGGCTACATGCAAAAAAGTGAAACTCGAGCACAAACTTACACCATACACAAAAATAAACTCAAGGTGGATACAAGACTTAAATGTAAGTTGTGACACCATAAAAGTTCTAGAGGAAAACATTGGTAGGAAAATCTCAGACATTCACGCAGCAACATCTTCAATGATATGTCCCCTAGCAAGGAACATAAAGGAAAGAATAAACAAATGGGACCTTATCAAAATAAAGAGCTTCTGTGGGACTAAAGAAAACAGTATTAAAATAAAAAGAGAACCAACTGTATGGGAAAACATATTTGCCAATGATACCTTGGACAAGGGTTTGATCTCCAAAATATATAAAGAACTCATATGGCTCCACTCCAGGAAGACAAAAAACCCAATTAAAAAATGGGCAAAAGACATGAACAGACACTTCTTGAAAGAGGACATACAGAGAGGGCCCAGAGACATATGAAAAGATGCTCAACATCATTAGCCATCAGAGAGATGTAAATTAAAACTACAATGAGATACCATCTCACACCAGTCAGAATGGCCCCCATAAACAAAGCAACAGATAACTGTTGGAGGGGATGTGGAGAAAAGGGAACCCTACCACACTCTGTTGGTGGAAATGCAGACTGGTGCAGCCACTGTGTAAAACAGTATGGAATTTCCTCAGAAAACTAAAAATGGAACTGCCTTTTGACCCAGCAATTCCACTACTGGGATTATACCCTGAGAGCCCTGAAACACAAATTCAAAAGAACCTATGCACTCCAATGTTCATAGCAGCACAATTTACAATAGCCAAGTGCTGGAAACAACCTAAGTGCCCATCTACAAATGAATGGATCAAGAAACTATGGTACATTTACACATTGGAATTCTATGCAGCAGAGAGAAAGAAGGAGCTTATACCCTTTGCAACAGCATGGATGGAACTGGAGAGCATTATGCTAAGTGAAATAAGCCAGGCTGTGAGGGACAAATACCATATGATCTCACCTTTAACCAGATCATAACCAACAAAAGCAGAAATCAGGCAAAACATAATGAGAGACATTGAAATTAAGAACAATCTAACAATAGCCAGAGGGGTAAGGGGAGGGGACAGTTGGTAGAAGGCTTTTCAGGAACTACTATGAAGGACACATAGACAAAACCATGTGAGAGGGTGAAAGAAGGGAGGTGGGTTTGGGTGGGGTGGAGGAAGGGGAAGAGAGAAAAAGCAGACAACTGTAATTGAACAACACTAAAGTGATTTAAAAATTAAAAAAAGAAATAGTTCAGTTTTATACCTTAATGTATTATCTTAACTACAATTTATTCTTAAATACTCTTCAACCCATTAGGAAGTTCCCTTTTATATCTAGTTTGCTGAGAACTTTGTATCTTGAACAGATGACTTTGCCAATTGATCTGACTGTATAATATTAAGATGACAATATGGTTTTTCTTCTGTTAATATGGTGAATTACATGCACTGATTTTTAAATATTAACCCAATCTTAAATTCTTAAAAATCTTATAGGATGAGCCACATTTCATCATAGTGCAGTATCCTTTCTACATATGGTGAAAATTGATCTGTTAATATTCTCTTAAGAATTTTTGTGTCTTTGCTCATGAAAACAGACTGTAGTTTTTTTGTATTTTGTTTTGTGGGGGTGAGGGTGAAGTGTAGGATTAAATGTCTTTTAATATTTCTCTCTAAAAAAATTAAAAAAAATAAAAAGCTGTATTACATTTACACAATGGAATACTATGCAGCAGTAAAAAAGGAATTTTTACCCCTTGTGGCAGCATAAGTGGAATTGGAGACGATGATGCTAAGTGAAATAAGTCAGTCAGTAAAACACAAATACCATATGATCTCACTCATAAGTGGAGTTTAATGTACAAAATAAACTAATGAGCAAAATAGAAGTAGAGGCCTAGAAAGATGGAACAGACTGACAGATGTAAGAGGGGAGGATGGGGGTGGGAACCAGTAAAATTAAGGAGAAGGGATTAGTCAAAAGAACATATATGCATGTACCATGATCATGGACAACAGTGTGAGGACTGACTGTGGGAATGTGGTGGCAGGCTAGGAGGATGAAGGCAAAGGGTGAAATATTGGAAGAACTGTAATGGCATAAACAGTAAAATGTTTTAAAAATAAAACATTGAGAACTTTAGTTGTCAAAAGCATATTGTAAACTGAATTTGGTTCATAGTGTGTTACTTGCTGATTTCTAGTTTTGATTAAGAAGACTGAAGAGATACTACTGATCAATTGCAATAGAAAGTGAAATGGCTTAGAACATGATAAAACTGATTATTTATTGATCTAGCTACACCCATAGATTCTCTCATACACAAATGCACACAAACACACATGTGCATCCATGCAATGACATGCAGGCTGACAAATAAAAAAAAGAAGCAAAATTAAAGTTCAAGATAGAGCTAAATGGATGGCATCTATGACATAGGATACTTATGTTGACTTCAAAATTATTGTCTTAAATGTTTTAAAATTACAACTTAATGAGAAGTACAATGGAATACAATTTTGCTAAAAATTGAAAATTCTGATCATTTACACGCTAGATGGGGTTCCACTTTATATAATTTAGGGCAATAATAATCAAGTGAAGATAGAAGGAGTGGGCATAATCTTTCCTCAGAGAATGTCAATGTTTGAGTCTAGCCCATGCAAGGAAAACCAACAATGGAAGTTGAGTGTGTGATGTGAGATCCACATCTAATTATGGTTTACAAAGCAAAACTCCAGGCCTCTAAACTTCCTGTTTTCTCACCCTGGAATGTTTTCCTTCACTTGCCAAACTCTCCCTCATCAATTTAAGCCTTGTTCAAATGTCACCTCTAGGCTGAGTTTACCTCCCTAATGCCTAATGCTCTGCCCGCTTTTATCTGTCATATCTGGTTGTATCATAATTGATCTGTTTACTGGTCTAATATCCCACTGCAACTGCACTCAGCACCGTTTAAAGCAAAAACAGTGTCTTCCTGGTATCCTGAGTAGCATACAGAAAGCCTAATTCACTATACATTGTCGTCAAGGAACATGTATAAAGGACTCATGGACAAAGCCAAAGTTGGGTAGTATTGAGGGTGGGAGGTAGGGGCGGTGGAACAGGGGGAAGTGGTGGCAAAAAAATGGAGATAACCCTACCTGAACAACAACAAAGAATAAATAAAAATAAATTTAAAAATGTCTTGACTTACTGCATGTTTATTAACAGAAGAGAAGTAGTGCTAGACCCTGCTGACCCTGCACATGTCCACTGGTCTCCAACAGGCTGCATTAGACTCCTTCCTTTCACCCTGAAAAATTATAACTGCCTAGGCCAGTTCAATGTTACTTCTATCATTAAGTCTCTCGCAACCAGCTTTTACCTCTCCTTCTGCAGTATCCCCTTGGCATTGGCGTGCCTGTGTGTTCTAACATAGCAACTCTGTTATTAATTCTAATACAGAATTACCTTTACTGAATTCTAATGTTTGGAGAGTAAGGGCTATGCTCAGCACAACGTTTTATGTGGTATCAATTCTCAATAAATTTGTTTGAGTGAATAGAGTGCTTTATCTGTATACTTCAAATTTAAAATTGGTGTCAAGAGTTTCCAAGCAAATCTTTTAATCAATTTATCAAATCTACTTTCTAGGACCTGCCTGACCTGAAAAAAGTCCTTTAAGAGGTTTCACTCCACTTTAAGACATTTTCAATCTACCTGCTTGTTGGCAGTTAATTTCTTCCACTCCTGCCTTCTCAATAATAATAAAATAATTTCAATGTCTCTTTCTAAATATCCCATGCTTATAAACTACTTTTCTAATAACTGCTACTTTTTAAAATCCTCTTTCTGCATATGCCCCCTGAGCATACCTCTGTACTTGTCACCTCAGTCTTCAATAACCTTAGTTCACCATTAACCAGTAAATATATTTATGTTTCTAAAATTAAATGTGCTTTATTATTACACTCGCCAAGAGCAGGCTTACAAGAAAAACATTCCTTTGAAAGAAGAACGGTTTCATTTCCTAGAGCTGATAAAGCCTTTCTTTTTTAAACTTTTCTTTCTGTGCCTCCCTTCCCAGAGTTTACCTTTCTTTTCCCCTTAATTATTTGTATGTTCTAAGATTTCTTTGACATTTCCATATCAAATTTATTTTCAAATCTTTTCAAATAGCTTATTGCTTTTCAATTTTAGATTCCTGCCTTTTTAAGGCTGGGGAAGAAATCTAGTATCTGGAATTCAACTTTCTAGTTTTTACAGTCTAAGGACACTGCTTTTTTCTTTATTAAAAAAGGGGGGAAATAAAAGTAGAAGAGAAAAAGAGGTAGTAAGCAGCTGATAGGGTTAGCTGCACAGTCACATAGCTAGTAAATTACCTGGTAGCCAGGACATTAAATTACCAATTGGTTGCTCTGCCAGTTATTTATCCCTTAGTCTGTTCTACCACAGCGCGCAGCAATGTTAGCTGGGTACAAACCACTATGTAATAAAATTTAGGGGCTCTGTGACATTCCTGCAATTGCTCAAATGAGAACTGTGCAACGGTGTTGGCAGGAAGACTGACTTCTGAGATTAAATACAGTTGGTATGCAACATACCATTAAAATCAATAATATAACTTGAAGCAGGACTCATTTTAGATTTTGAGGAGACACTTCTACAGCACAGTACTTAAGAGAATAGGCTTAGAAGCCAAGCTGCTTGGATTGAAAAGCCAGCTCTGCCTCTTACTAGACAACAGCCAGTTACTTAAAAGATCTATCTCAGTTTCCTAATCTATTAAATGAGGGAATGACAGTATGTATCTCAGGAAGTTATTGTGGAGATCAACTGAGTTAATGTAAGTAAAACACTTAGGATAGTGCCTGCCATACAGCAAATGTTAGCTATTGCTCCTATAAAATAGAAACATTGACAGATCCACATACTTGGATCATGTGTAAAAACTGAGGAGATCAGGTTGCTTATTGCGGAAAGAGGCTTCCATATGAGTTGCTGAGGGGTACCTACTGCAATCAGTGATAATTGTTACTTGTGGGTCTTGTGATCAAATTATTCCTTCCAAGGCAAGACTCTGTGTAATTTACTGTTATTCACTTGCATGATGTTCTCTCCCTAGGCAGCTATTGTTCTCAAATTATTCTCGTATTGGTTTAGAATAATCCGATTTGACCCTTACTGTTGCCAGGAAGATTAAACTAAAGTTTCTGGCAGCCAAAAATGCAAGAGTTCAAGCCAGTGGTCCCGGACTAATCCCTGTCATTCGTGGCCTTAGGGCAGATCTGTACCCTGACCAAGGAACTCCTTGGTAGGCATTTGGCCTGATTCCTTGAATGCTCCCCAACTATTCTGTTAAAGGTCTCACTCAAGAGAACAGAAGCAAATGCACCACTAACACACCAAAACAAATACTTGGCAAGATGAGTTTATTTCTGGTTTAATCCCCTAAAGTGTGTGCATGTTAAGGCTCAGAAAATGTAGTTATTAAAACAAAGCCTTTTAACCATTAAAACCTGGATGAGTATTTCTAAATGTCTCCTAAGCAAGCATAAGCAATGGCAGTTCAAGAAAAGTGTTTGGTTATAGACGTTTTTGCAAAATATGAGGAAAATAGAATGAGGGCACCTTTGCAGTTGGATACTTTAGGGCAAGGATTTGAAAAACATGTGCACCTGTGAACTCCGAAGCATTTCATAATGTTTGATTAATCACCAAAGTGATTATGCTAAGTGGCATCCACAGTAATTTAAACAGATATATAGATGATTTGTAATTACAGGATATTGGGCTCTATAATTCATCACTTAGCAAAGAGGTATTTGTTGTGTAATTACTGTATCTCTGTGAGATATCTGCTGTGCATTCACAGGGTAGTTTATCCTGAGCTTGCGATCCAGCAGCTGTCTTTGGTTCCCTCATGTCCAAACTCAAGAAGTCTTTTGTAAAGGGTACAGCCACAATTACCGTGGCAGATGAAACATTGTCTACTACTTGAGAAGCTGAAAATGTGGAGAGATTTATTACAATATATAAAAAGCAAATCCAGGGGATGCTTGATTTTTCCATACCATTGAAAGGTAGCGTTAGTATGGTTAACAATGTAGCTCAAAACCTATGTGCAGCTTAACTCAAAGTGATGGACCACAGTGGACTCATTCAGTGGACTCAGGAAGTGTATAACCAATACAGCTTACTAGTATAGTAGAAACTTTGACCAATGTGCACTGGAAAATACATACACTCTTCATGTAGATAAAAACACAGTGTTGAGCTGAGGTGAAAAGCTGACAGGAAAGAATAAAAATGTTTTGTTTGTTTAATCTAGCTTTTTGCTTATGAATAGATTATTTATGCCTATGAAAGTGGCTGAAATGTGCTATGTGATTGTGTCCAATTGTCTATTTTCACTTGTTAGAAAGCAAAAAATAAATTCTGCCTGAGAGAAGAGACAGCGAGAGAGAGAAAAGGAGATGGCAAAAAGAAAGTTAAACATAGGATGGCTTCCCATGAGTATTTTGAAAGTTTTCTTTAGATTTAATCATTTTAATATTTTGCCATATTATCTTTATGTAATATACTTCTGTAAATTTTACTGAAATATTTGAAAATCATCTGACATAATGACCCTAACCCCTAAATAATCAGTATTCGTCGAACAATATTATTATTACATTGAAGAACGTAACTGTAATTCCATAGATTTTTAAGTGTTTTAAAAATTGTATTTTACTGATTATGCTATTACAGTTATCCTGATGTTTCCTTTGCCCCCCTACACCCAATAGCCCCCACTGCCTCATGCAGTTCCCACACCATTGTTCATGTCTATGGGTCATGCGTATGTGTTCCTTGGCCACTCCATTTCCTAGGCTGTACTTTACATCTCCATGGCTATTCTGTAACTTTTTATTTGCACTTCTTAATCCCCTCACCTTATCACCCATTCCCCTACACGCACCCCTCCCATCTGGCAATCAACCAAATGATCTCTGTATCCATGATTCTGTCTCTGTTCTTCTTGTTTGCTTAGTTTGTTTTTTAGATTCAATTGTTGATAGATATGTTTTTTTTTTTTTGCCATTTTATTGTTCATAGTTTTTATCTTCTTTTTCTTAAATAAGTCCCTTTAACATTTCATATGGTAATGGTCTGGTGATGATGAACTCCTTTATTTTTTCCTTGTCTGGGAAGCACTTTATCTGCCCTTTGATTCTAGATGATAGCTTTGCTGGGTAGAGCAATATTGGCTGTAGGTTCCTGCTTTCCATGACTTTGAATATTTCTTGCCAATCCCTTCTAGCCTACAAAGTTTCTTTTGAGAAATCAGTTGACAGTCTTATGGGAACTCACCCATAGGTAACTAAATGCTTTTATCTTGCTACTTTTAAGATCCTCTCTTTATCTTTAATCTTTGGCGTTTTAATTATGATGTGTCTTGGAGTGGGTCTCTTTGCATCCATCTTGTTTGGGACTCTGTGATTCCTGGACTTGCATGGAAATGGACTTGCATGTCCATTTCCTTCACCAAATTAGGGAAGTTTTCTTTCACTATTTTTTTCAAAATGGATTTCCAAGTTCTTGCTCTTTTTCTTTTCCTCCTGCCACCCCTATAATGAAAATGTTGGAACCTTGAAGTTGTCCCAGAGGCTGCTTACACTTATCCTCATTTTTTTTTCTTCTTGGTTAATTTTTTGGTTCTTTACATTCCATATCATTGATTTGAATCTCACCTTTATCCATTATACTGTTGTTTCCCTGTAAATTGTTCTTTATTTTAATTAATGTATCATTCATTTATGACTGGATATTTTTTATGCTGCTGAGGTCTTCACCTAAGTTCCTTGACCATCCTTATAACCAGTGTTTTGAACTCTGCATCTGATAGATTGCTTATCTCCATTTTGTTTAGTTGTTTTTCTGGAGTTTTGATCCATTCTTTCATTTGGGCCATGTTTCTTTGTCTCTTCATTTTGTTAGTCTCTCTGTGTTTGTTTCTATGTATTAGGTAGAGCTGCTTTGACATCGTGTCTTGGTAGAGTGGCCTAATGTAGTAGGTGTCCTGTAGGGTCCAGTGGCACAGCCTCCCCTATCACCCAAGCTGGCCCTCAAGGTGCACCCTTTGTGTGGGCTGGGTTTACCTTCTCCTTGCAGTTGAGCCTTGGTTGCTGTTGGCAGATCAATTGGAGGAATTTATTCAGGCCAGTCAGCTGCAAGGATTGGCTGTGACCACTTACTGCTAACCTCTACCCTCCATGGAGGATCAGCTGTGCAGGAGCAGGTTGCTGGTGCTCAGATGTGGCCTGTTGTGGCAGGAATTCTTTGCACATGCATGGAGAAATGCCGCCCCAGGAATCCACACGTATGAGCACGGCTCCGCGCGAAGAAACCCTCCCGTGTGGGCCAGCTGATCCATGTCAGTGGAAAAATAATTCTGTAATAGGAATTTGGCAAAAATGTTCCTTAAGAAATTCTCTGCCTTGCTGAGTCTCTTTCCCCAAAGCCAAGAAGCTCAAGTTAATGGATCCCTGAAATTCTTCCCTGCCTCAATGTTTTATGGTCCTAAGAGTTAACAGCCCTAGCTTGCTTACCCTCAATTTACTTGTCCCCTGTTTAATGTACTGCCCCGGTCCTGTCTGCCACCGGATCTGAATTTACATCCTAATGCTCTGTACCCCAAATGTTTACCTTATTAAGTAAACCTACCGCTTATCTATCCTGTTCCCATATATCTTCATGACCTAGCTGAAAACCCCTGATTCTGGCATGAGTTCATGAATAACCAATCCAATGCAAATGTATCTTAAAACTTCTAATAAAAAGCCTGGCTGAGCCATGCCCGGGGCCTTTCCAGAGATTGAGGGAAAGACCCGTGGTAACCGGAACTCCTTCTCCAAGCGTGTCTCTGGGTGAGATTGATTCACGCATTCGGTTGCGGTCCCCCATGGATTTTGCGGGATGAAATCCCATGTCTGTAGCCGTTCATTGGATGCACTGGCACTGGGGTTTCCTGGGTGGTTCAAGCCAAGGTCAGTCACCACCTGTGTTTTGCCGGGGGGGCCCCCTTCCTGAGCTATGAAGCAATCTGAGATGGCTGCTAGTTGCGTTGGAGTTGGATATTCCCAGGTGAAGCAAAGCTGTGAATCAGTGCTGTGCCTGGGGCTCACTGAGGCTGGCTGTTGCTTGTTTCATAGGATTTAGGAGGTGGTGAAGCATGAGCCAAGACCAGCCATTCATATGGAAAAGCAGCTTGGGTGGGCCCATAAGATGGGTGTTGCGCAGTCTCTGGGGATCTCCAAAGCCATAAAAATCTTTTAGCCAGGTTAATGGAATCTCAGAAATGGCACCAGCTTGCCAGCTGTGTGACTTATTGGGAGAAGTGTTTAGAAAAGGGACAATGATCTCTGCTTGCCTTGATGCTAGACACTTCAGGTCCTCCCTTTATGCCACTGATGCCTTTTAAGCTACTACCCCAATGCTGGAGCTCAGAGAGAGTGAGTCTGAGTAGGTGAGTCCATGTGTGGATTCTTTAAGAGTAATTTCCTGGGACTCAGGTAGTTCCTTCCACTGACTCAATGCCACTGGTTTTTGCAGCCAAAAGTTATGGAGACTTATATTCCTGGCACTAGAACCCTAGGCTGGGGGTCCTGGGTTATCCTTATTCCTGAGATATCCCTCCTGAATTTTTACCCACCACACATGTGTGGGGGACCAGGCCCTTCTATGTCTGTACCCCTCCTAGCAGTCTGGATGGGTGTGGTTTCTTTAATTCTGTAGTTGTGAGACTTCCATTAAACTCGATTTCTGATGGTTCTGAGTGATGATTATTCTCTATTTTAGCAGTTATTTTGACGTGGTTGTGTGAAGAGGCAAGACGTGTCTGTCTATGCCACCATCTTTGAGGTGTTATTTTTTTTTTTAATAACAAACAATAAGAACCGAGACCTACAGAAAAATAATCCAGTTAACAGAAGGAAACAGCTAAGTAAGAGGTTTACATCTGATGGTAAAAGGAAATTTGAGATTTCTGGATCCGCATGATAATGACAGTCCTATAGGTGAAGAGCACCAGTGGGGAGAAGAATGCTGAGATTTAGGGAGTGCAGTTGGCCTACAGCAATGTAGTCATTGGCACCCTCTCTGAGAGTGACGAAGACCATGGGCAGGTAATCTTTGCTACATATTGATGTGAAAATGTATGCGATTCATAGTTGTGCTCATATTCAAAGGTTGTGTATTGGTTACATCAAATATGTTGAAGAAATGATGACCTCCAATTTAAATGATAGTAAATATTTAGGCATTGGTAAGAGAAGAATGCAGTTAGCAGAAATAAATAAAATATAATGAATGATTTCATGTAAGAAAAATGAAGTTATCTGGAAAAATTTCTCTTACATCAAGAAAGTTAATCTGTCTGGTTAGTACAGAAGATATAGTACCTGGGCATATTAAAATTACACCATGAATGGTCTTTATAGTTTTATTGTTTTCATTAGACACATACAAAAGAAATATGCATATACAAAGAAAATGTTAACACTTTCCTGGAACATTATGGAAATTAATCACAAATTATCACAAATTGTGATTTTTAATTGTTACCAGGTAGAAAAGATTAAACTATAGCTTCATAACTTTAGTAAATTTAAAGGGGAGGTCCATGATAAAAAGGTGCACAGAAACCATTAAAGTGCTGGGGATAAAGTGTTAGACGGTTTCTAGGCATCTGTTCTACAGTCTTCCCATGTCAGTCCTTGTGTGGTACAGAGTCCTCTAGTGTTACAGCCTGGCCGTGGCAGACTTGTTTAGAGATAGAGAGTATAAACTTAAAAAATGAGCAAAAATAACTTAAAGATGTGTAGAGACAGAAGGATATATATTTACATATAAAGAGAGAAAATACATTCTGGAATAATTTTCTGAAGCACTTTAGTTTCAAGTATCCTTTCTGAATGTTTGAGTAAACATCTCAAATTTCTAAAAATTTCCACTATTCCAACAATTAATCTATATTTTAAACTTTAGGCATAAAATGTTTATGACATTTTCATTTTAAACTTAAAAATATTACCAAACCTATATTGCAAATACATTAAGAATTTTTTAACATATTTTAAGTTCAAAAGATTTTTGAAAATTCACATCATTAGGTTTTCCTCCTCTCAGTTTCATCCTCCCTACCCATGACTGTGGCAGCTCTTGCCTTTCTTCTCGTTGTTGCTTAAACGCCACCTCTCAACGAGGTCCTCTTTGACTGCCCTTGCAAAAATTGCAACTCTCTCCGTGATTACCACCCTTGCACTCTGTGCCCCTCTTCTGTGCTCTATTTATTACCAGTTGACATATTATACAGTTTACTTTTTAACTTATTGTCTGACTCCCCTGCAAAATTGCAAGTTCCCCCACCCCCCAAAAAGCTGGAATTGCTTTATATTTTGATCACTTCTAAATTCTCTGCATTTAGAAGTCTCTATGGCTTATAATTGGCTTCTATTAAGTATTTGTTGAATAAATTTATTTCAATAGATTTTGTTGATTTCAATAGTGATTTTTATATGGTTGGCAAATGTGTTTCTTTGGCCTAGTACTCTTCCCTGGGTTTAAAAATCTATATATTCAACTGTCTATTTGAATTATCCCAAACATGACAAACTAAAAACACCCAAAACTGAATTGTCTTGCCTCTTCACATCTCTCCATCATCATTTCCTAATAGTCTTGTATGATTGCTTCTGCGATGAATATCAACCATCAGGCCAGGCACCATGTGAAAAATCTTGAAATTATGCCATAAATTCTTTTTGCTAGAACCTTACCTGCTCCTGTGTCAGTCTCCCCATTTCACTAACCTGTCTTAATACTCTTGTCCAAGTAAATATAATAGGCTCTTAACTGGCCATCCTGTTTCTTTCTGATCTCACCTTCCAACAAGCTCTATTTGCCCCAAAGGCAAATATGGTTATGTCACTTTCTCTCTTAGAAGTATTCCATGGCAGTCTGTGTCCACAGATTAATTAGTACAATAAAGAGAGCCTGCCATGATTTAGCCTCTATTCATCTCCATAGCCTAATTCCCCATGTATTTTGAGCTGAATCTCAATGTCCAATTCACAGGTGCTTTATTTATCCATTCCCTTATTCGTGTTCATCCTTTAGCAAAGAAAGCTGTTCTTCAGTTTGCAAGCTCAAACTTGTTTTATTCGAGATTTAGCTTAAGTTCTGCCTCTCTATTACTTTCATACTCCTTTGCTCAGAGAGACTTCCCAACTCCTTCCTTTATACTGAGTTTTGTATATACTCTATAATAACATTATACATTTGTTGTACTCATTTTTATATATTTCTACTTTGTACTACTAGATTATAAGCTCTTAGAAGACAAGGACCAATATTTTGTTCATCTTTGCAACCTCAGTGCTCCTCACAATGTGGATAAAAAGTACCTTAGCTGAATAGATAAATGAATGAAGAACTATGAGTTTGGGTAGAAGTGTGACACAGAGAGAATGTGCAAGGAATTTAACTTGTTATAGAGTCATTGTAAATTCATGAACAAGGAAGTGAAATACTAATATTCCCTTTTAAAGTATTTGAATCTATCATAAGCATTAAGATGCTTTGCGTAGAATAAAGGCAAGGTCTAACAAATAGAAAACCACCAAAGGAATCTAGAAATAAAATAGGAAAAAAAAACCCCAAACCTATCCCAATCTACCAGGCTGAATTAGTTGCTCCCATTACCTCTCTCCATGTCATTACACTTAAAATGCTTGAAAAGTTCCTGTTCATAATATCTGACAAATGACAGATACACAAACATTTTGCATGTGTGAGTTAAGAAGAAAAATAACAGCCCAGATTAGGGTAATGGCAGTGGGAAGGAAAGAAAGGGGGGCAGTATGTAAAATTTCAATGGGAGACTTTCTGCTGAGGTGGCTCAGTCTTGCCTCTTAATGTTCTAGGCATTAGCTCAGTGCTCATTCATTACACACCATCTCTTCATTTCATCATGTCTTCCTTTCTCTTGTTTTGATTGCTCTATCTCTGCTTCAATGCTTAGCTGGCTTTTTGGTAAATAAGCATTCAATAAATCCTGACTGAACTATACTCTAAGTCCATGCTTTTGACAACTAGTCTTCTTGCTAATCAATCCAAATTGTATCCTTAAAATCTACATTTATCTTTCACTATATCCACGTCCTTCTAAAATGCTTCCCTTAGCTCATCTCTATTTCATCTACTAATAGCTGCTTGGCTATCAGTACCCGCTACTCATCCTCCCACACCCAGATGCTCTCAATACTCTTTTTCAAGTGGCAAATGAATGCTCAGTCTCTTCCATGTCTTTCTTTACTCAGCTTCTTCTAAAAGTGTAGCATCTTGAAAATTTAAACCTTAAATCTATGATCCTTGGATCCCCACCTAGTGACTTTAGGAAGAATTTTATTTGTACTTGAAGCCAATTAATTGTCATGACTCTGTCAGAAAGCTAAGGCTCACGTGTTCAATTTTGTGAGCTTTGGCAATGTCAGGGTCTATGGTTGCTCTGTATTAGCTCTGGAGCAGTGAAAGTTATCCAATTAGTCATATATATCCACGTATACATATTTATGTATGGACATATATATATATATAGTTGTTCTAAAAGTGATTTAAAGTATTTTTCTGGTAGGAAAGTGATATTGTGCATAGTTACTGAAAAACTTCATGGTATACAGATAAAACATGAGAAAAATAAATATTATCTAAAATTCCACAATCCAGACATTTTCAACATTTAATAGACAGTTTTTCAGACATTTTTAAGTTCTATACAAATTTGAGCATAAATTATCATTGTTACATGTTGCTTATTATAGTGTTGTATCGACATTTATTTAACCAGCCCTTATTAAAGGATATTTTGCTATAGTGTTTGTTTCTGCACATATGAGGTCTGTCAAAAAAACGTCCAGCCATTGTTAATATAACAAGAATGGTTTGCGCAACATCAATGTAACCTGGCAGCCAAGGAGAGTGGACTGGAATGTGCATGTGTGAACAATGACGACTTCACTGTACTAGTCAGTGGGGGCAGTGGACGCCATTGAGTGAGCATGTGTACTGTGTGGTCATCACATTCAAAATGACTGAGCAAGTAGAGCAAGGAATCTGCATCAAATTTTGCAATAAGCTTGAACATTCCTCTGAAGAAACTATTTGGATGATTCAGAAAGCCACAGCAACTGGTGATTGGCAGTTTCATCATGACAATGTGCCCACTCATGTATCACATCATGTGCAGAGTGTTTTGGTGAAACATCTAATCACCCAGGTGACTCAGTCCCCTACAGCCCAGATTTGGCGCCCTGTGACTTCTAGCTTTTCCCCAAACCCAAATCACCTTTCAAAGGGAAGAGATTTCAGACCATTGATGAGATACAGGAAAATAAGACAGGGCAGCTGATGGCTATTAAATCTGTGTGAGGTCCCAAGGTGCTAATTTTGAAGGGGGCTGGGGCATCAGTGTCCTTGTACAATGTATCTTGTATCTTCTTCAGTAAATGCCTCCATTTTTTTCATATTATATGGCTGGATATATTCTGGACAGAACTTGTATATCTTGGTGCCCTTGTCTATTTAGATGTTTTGGGCAAATTCTGTGAAGCAGAAATTCTAATGCAATGATTCCTAAGATGTTTTAGCATTCTAAGTGTCTGACTATTTTAGTAACTTCATTTCCTTCCAGGTCATTGATCTGCTAACCAAAGCTAATCTGGAATAACATCATTAAAAACTTGAATTACATGGATTTTTACAGTGGTTAACACAGTTTATTATGTTTTTTTGCTTTATTTTGAATTTTAATTATATGGATTGAATAGATATTAGAGTGGTTGAAAAATATGTTCTAAAGTAATTTAATAGAAAAGAGCTAGCTGTTTTTGTCTTTCTTAATCAAATAAGTACATGGGCTGTGGATATTAATGATAGCAAACTCCAGTGCAAGTTCTTTGAAATGCCACTTTGAAACAAACAAACAAACAAAACTGTTGATTGTGGTGTTGAACATAATCAATGTTAATAAATAAATTTCAGGACCAGGTAGGAAGTTGCAAACAGAAGGACCTGAACATTTAATTTTCAATTAAATAGCGCTGAACTGTGTTTTGCATGTACTGTCTCTAATTCATGCACAGAGGGACATAATTCTCATAGCCTTCCTGACATATCGATTGCATCATATACAGAAACTTGAGGCTTGAAGGCAGTAACAATATTTTCAATATTTTAAGAGACGATTTTTAAAAATGAAACTAGAATAAAATAGAAATAAAAAGAAGAAAAATGAAAAGTATCACTGAAACTTAAATTCTCAAACATACAAATGTCAGAAATTTCACATTTGTGGTGCCCGCAGTGATTATAATCCAGCCCCACTGTCCATGTGTGATAGTTTAGAGTTAAGTGCATATTTGGTAATATGAAATGTTACTCACGCTCAAGTGGAGAAGAGTCATGGTTGCTGTGGGAAACAGAACTCTAAATTTCCTGATTTCTGTATTGTGAAATCTCAGCCATCAGGTTGCATTAGTATCATTTTCTACATTTAATAATGGATTGCTCCATTGTTGTTTTCAAGAGAGAAAGGCCTTTCTCGCCTTCTCCTAATATATTTAAAGTGATGGGATTTATTTTATTATTTTAAATTAAATTAACCAGAAAACACAGGTTCTTTATCAGATATAAATGACAAGCAATAACCCTGCATTGTGCCTCAAATTAAACAATTTAATCAAAATAATAGTTAAAGGGTTCTTAATTTTTTAAATGTGAAATTCATATCAGCTGGGTTGACAGATATAACATTTATAAATTATCTACTCAAAAATATTTAAGCATGTTATTTTAAACATCTTTCACACAATACCCTTTCCCCTAATGCCTACCTACATTATTGTAATCTACAATAATAAGCAAGCATTGTCTGATTTCACTGTATAAGGGAGTCTGTATGGCTGTGACTACATTTTGAGTAATCACCAGACTCCTTGAATTTTTCTACATTTAAGAAACTGGAACTTACAAAGGTTGAGTAAATCACTCATAGTCAGAGAATAAAAGCTGAAATTGAACATAGCCAGGATTGAGGGATCCCCAAATCCACACACTTCCTGTTACACACTATCGCTCCTGTCTTGCCTTCCTGTGCTTGACCTGAATGAAATATCTATACCTGCTAAGGAGAGAGAATAGTAATAATGGCCATCATTATCATCTTCATATGCAAAAGCCTTAGTTAACACTGGTAGTAATAAATTAGCCATGGCATTTCTATGCAAGAAAACAGGAATTTTGGGGCCTGAAGACCTATATTGCAGTGGAGTTGGACTGAAGATAAACTAGTATATTTTGTATCATAATGATAGATTGTCAAAGCACAAGCACAGCTTGAATCACAGAGGACTTACTAAATGCCGGGCACCATTGCAAGTGTTTTAGAATATGAACTCATCTAATTCTCAAAAAAACACTATGATGCAGTGATTATAATTATTTTGATTTTACAGATTAGAACTCTGAAGCATGGAGAGGTTATGTGCTTAATACCCACAAAATAACCGTACATTCTCACAGCTATTAAGTAGTAGAACCAGAATGTGATCGAGGCTGTGTGGCTTCAAAGTTGGTGCCCTTAACCACCATGGAAGAAGACAAGAGTGTTGTGAAGTACAAAGAGAGGACAGCACATGAACAAGTATATGCTTTTTTTCTTTTTGTCTTTGGTCAGTCACATATACCTGCCCATAGAACACTGTTGTACCTCCTCAAGATTACATAAGATCTTGAAGAAAAAAATCACAAGGTAATTCAGACCACCATTCCCACCTATAAAGATCAATTTTTAAACTATCAATTTTTAAGAACTTCTGTTAATAATGATTCCTATAAGCTGCTCCCAAATCACCTTCATAAACACATTTTATGTCTCTAACAGCTCATATGTTTCTCTCATACTGAATTTGACTATATGCGCTCCTAGTCTGCCTTCCAAGAGACTGTGAGCCTCTAGTCAACATCTCCTGCCTTAATTGGAGTATTTGCTCAAGCCTCTCAACTTTCTCATCTGCAAATGCAAATGCTGCTAGGGATTTTTGGCTTCCTCAGTGAGACATATTGTTCAGAGATGTTCAGAGTATTAGAAAGAGATCATAGTAAATAAAGCAAAGGACTCTAATTCATATTACATCATCACATGAAAGAAGAAATTATTTTCCTCCATAAATATACAAATTTGCCAAGTCCTGAGGAGCAGGAAAGGAGGAATAAAACTTCATCTTAAAAAAAATTTTTTTTAAATGCTGAAAAACAACCCCTATCCTTTTTCTCCTACTCTCCCAAAATTGCCAACACATCACTTGAATTAACCTCCTAAGCACTGACGCCATCAGATAGCTGAGACCCTATCTGGTACATCAGCAGAGCCCAGCCACTCCAACCAGACAGTAGGAGTCCTGAGCTCCAGGCCTTGGCTGCGAGCTTTGATAAGCTAAGCAGAGCCTCCCCCAGACACAGGCAAAGCAATTAAAAAAGGGCTTCTCTCCCCCCTTTTCCTATTTCTTCTTCCTCCAAAGTTGAATAAAAGTGATTTGATAAATTATTCTTTTCAGAGCTAACCACTTGAAAAAAAAAGAAGAAGAAAAAAAAAAGGTAAAGTCCTCTTGAGAACTCATTATTGTCATGAATTCCCAGAACTCCAGCAATCATTACAGATCCACACAGGAGGGAAGGCGATGGGATAAAAGGACAGAACGGAGTTTTATCTCCAGACGTGCAGGAAAGAGGGAAATGTTCTCCATAGGCTCAGAGCCTAGATGCATTGGAGGCCCTGTTAGCCTTCCTGTCTTTGAAAGGAAGACCCAAACCCTAAGCATTAACTCACACCTTGAATTAAAGGAATAAGCTTCTGTATCTCCACTAAGACAAGGGCATACCAGAAAGCCTGGCTAGAGAAGTACCTTTATAGTAAGTTAGAGCTGTAAGCAGAAGTCCAAAACCAAACACACTCCCTACCCCTTAGGAGTAAAAGGAAAGAGTGCTCTAGGGAATTTATCAGGGACTCTGGGGAGGGCTGGAAACTTCATAAACTAAGTGCAAGCCCCAGACAAGAATGTACAAACAGAATAAAACAAAACAAACAGGGAAATTGGGGAGAGAGAAAAATAAGAATTTAAGATATCAATCAAGCACAAATTTAGAAGGCACTCCATGAATATATTTTGCATGAATAAATAGCTTTCATGCTAAAATCTGCATATAGGAAAGTGAGCTTTGTGCAGCCTCTATTGTGTGAAGATGAGGCAGAAGGGCTTCTGATGGCAAAACCACTGAAGGTGTCTGTTATACTGGCCATAGGTGAAGAGATAAAAAAAAAAAACCCCAAAAACTAAGGATTAAAACTCCCCTGGCCTCTAAAAGGAAACATGGAGGGCAGTTTTTGAACTCTAATCTTGACTCATTGATCAGGAGGACTTACTGATTACTAACAACCTAAATCATTGAACCATCCAGGAGTTATGATTTGTACATATCTGATACAAAAGCAAATAACATTTGCCATCCATAGTTATGGCATTATGATATGATGCCATAAAAGGAATCTTTCCCCCAATTATTTTTTCCTTCCTAAACTCAATTATACTTAACCTCACCAATCCTGTCACACTTCTGTACTTGAAGCAAACAAAATATTAGAATTATATTGCTTTCTGTGCCCCAAAGCAATTTTGATGCTTTGTGAAATAGTGATAAGAAGACATTTCTTATGTAGCTGAGTTTGAAGTGCAGGGGCAGCATGCTCTGAAAAAAGGCCGAATAAAGAACATGTGCCCAAACAGCAAGAGAGGAACAAGGAACATGAGTGACAGACTGCGACTGGGGAGCTGCAATGCAGAAATTGAGCTGTCTAATGAAAGATTCTTTTCCTTTACATTAGAAAATAATTTCCTATAGATCTCCAAGATAAGTGGACATCTGAGGCCTCTCAGAGGGTGTTCTTCTTCCCAGATCCTTACCATGTGCATGTGACCAGTCATGGCATTTCAGTGACTTCTGCCACCTACACTTTTATAACAAAAAGGTCAATATAGAAGAAGCAGTCCAGTTAAGCACTTGCTCAGCATTAAGGCTATAGACATGGATACAGTGCAGCAGCTCTCTTGAGGAACTTTTATCTTAATTGAAAAATAAGAAATTTCAATGTACCTGGTATGGTGGAAGCTCACAGGCATAGCATTGAACCCAGACCAGAATACAGATAAGGAGAGGAAGACAAAGGATACATATTGGAGGACATGAAGTTTTAAAAGTTGAAGATGATGAAAGCCACAAAGGATATTTCATACTAGGTGAATAGATGGAGTAAAAGTTCATAAGCATGCAATAACACAAAACAGTAGAATCGCAATTGCTTGATACAATTAAAGTATAAAGATTCAGAAAGATATGAGAATAGAGTGGTAAGCAGGGGATGGACTACAGAGTAATAACTTTGCACTTGGAGATGACCTTGGATTGTAGACACTGCTTTATTCACTATCCCACTGCCTTGAGCTTAATCAAAAGGCCACAGGTAGTTGAAAGGGATGCTGGGAAACATTGTCTGTAGTTGAGTAATCAGCGTTCCAGGAACAAGTGAAAGGTGGATATTGAGAGCACAACTGGCAGTCTATGGCATATTTTATCTTATTGATTATAGAGAATTATTGAAGGATCTGAAACATGGAAATGTCATAGCTGTATCTGAAACCTAGAAAAAAGAGTTCCTGTAGAAACATGAAAGAGTCATTATATAATATAATGGAATCAGAGCAACCGAGATGCTGACAGAACTCTAGCAGAATGACCAGCTAGCAAAATGACCAAGATGCTGATAGAATTCTAACCAAGGTGGCAAGATGGTGGTCTGGAGTTGAGATTAAGTTCATTTAATAAAAAAGTAGTCATCTTTTATAATCTTTGTTGACTAAGATTGACTCTCACTACACATATCTCCAACATTCAAAGTATTTTTTACCAAAACAAACTCATTTGGCATTGCTAGAGAGAGTTCCAGGAAAAAGCAATAGCTTGTGTAAAGGCCTAGAAAAGACACAAAGAGAATGGTTGATATTGAAGAACCAAAGATCCTATGGCTTGTGTAGAGAGGTCTTGCTGAGAAAAGATGCAGGAGTGGTAAGCGGGTTACAGGTTTTGCAGCCTCTCTTAGGCTACGCTGAGGCTTTGGGACTTATCAGGTAAGGCAAGAGCATTGCACAGGGGTAAACAAGGAAACTAGATATTCAACATTTTTGTTATTGAGAGATCAGCTGGATGCAGAATGCAAACTGAATTGAGGGAAAGAAAGGGCAAAGCTTGGAGCAGGCAGACCATTTGGGAGGCTACTATAGTAATCCAGGGATGAGAGAATGATGACTGAATTTAGAGTGTACATGATAAAATTCCCTCCTCAAACTGAAAAATGGACATAATTATAGGTCCTGTAAGTAATTTACTGTCAAGGTATGAAGGCAGGCAGAAGTTTACTGAAGAAAGCAGATGGCTTACACTGACTCAGGAGCCAGCAGAAAGAAGAATATCAGAACACTGCACAAGGGGTGTAGTTAAGAAGGGGTGAGCCAAGGGTACTGTTTTAAGACAAGACTCTGAAGGGCCATCCATCAAAAGTAGCTCAGCCTTTCAGTCCCACTGCTAACAGGTGATGAAACTGAATCCATAAAACATTCCCAAGGTGTCACTGAATTGAAGCATTTGGAAGGTTTTACTCACCCTGAATAAGAAATCACTTCCAGTGCTTGAATTTTAATGGATTTTCTTCTCCTTTCACTTGACACACACACACACACACACACACACACACACACGCTTTTTTAATTATATAGCTGTATTAACTATGGACAAGGAAGCAAGAAACCACTCATATCATATCATAATTTTTTGCTGTTATGACTGTTTTACTCATTGAATCATTCATTTATTTATACATTCATTTTTGGTATTCATTGAGCTTATTTCAGGAGTTTTAGATACTATCTATAGTGGAAACAAAAGCAGTAGGTGATACAGAATCTTCTTTCAATAATCATTGAGATTAAAATCCCCAAATCCCAAAGGGCTTCGAGTGTTATCACATTGAACTCTCTAAATCATACGTGACACCCTGCACTATATTCAGTCGTGTTGTGTGGACCAGGCTCTGAACAATTCCTGTGACGGTGGGTTTCCTACCACCAGGCAGCTTATTAGTAGACATATATTTCTTGAACCAAAATCTAGTTTCTGAATTTTATTTATAAACTAATATTTGTCATTAAAGATTAAACTAATTCAGTCTCTCTTTCATTTCTATAGTACTCCAAGAATTTAAAGACTTTCTCATTCCTCTACCCCTATTCTAATATCTAGGTTAAATAAGCAATAGTTATTTTAGTAGTTCCTCATTATGAATTCAGACATCCAACTACTTTATTCACGTTTATCAGTGTGCACCCTATATTTGCTAGGGTTTCTTTTAATTATGTTAAGAGAACTGAGTATCATACTTCAGGTGTGGTCAAAGTAACCGGAATAGAGCAATTCTCTTATATCCATTGGTCAAGAAATTTGACTGCAAGGACTTCCATTTGGGGCAGTATAGCAAGCCAGACAATTCAAAAGGCACATCTACTACAACACAACTACATTCCACATAAATTACAAGGCGGCCTTTTAAACATGGAGGTAAATGTCCAGTTCAAAGTATAGAAAAATAGCATCAGAATAAACCCAAAGAAAATAAAGATTCTAAAATACAGTAGAATAAGTTAATAAAATAAAATACAGTGATAAAAATGTTGGCATTCAACAAAGCCAAAACATATTTATATGAAAAGACTACAAGACAAAACTCTGTCAGAACTGATAATAGACATAAAAGGATTAAAATTATAAAAACAAAATACATGCCCTGTCTGGTGTTGGCTTAGTTGGTTGGGCATTGCCTTGCAAATGGAAAGGTCTTGGGTTTGATTCCTGGCCAGGGCCCACACCTAGTCTGTGTGTTCAGGCCTGGCTGGGATGTGTATGAAAGGCAACGGATCAGTGTTGTTCTCTCACATTGATGTTTTTCTGCCTCTCTATCTCCATCCCTTCTTCTTTCTCTAAAAAAATCAAATCAATAAGCATGTCCTCAGGTGAGCATTAAAAAAATAATAAAATTTAAAAAAATGAATCATGCTACTAAAAAACAAAATATGTGAACAATTTTATTCCAAAAAATGTGAAAATTTAAGAAAATTGGATATATCCTATACAAATACAACATATCAAAACTGCTTAAAGAAGAACTAGAGAGTTTGAATAGTCCTATAATCGATTATTATAATAACAGAGTGAGCAGTTAAAAATCTTCCAAAAGGAAAAGAAAGAGGTCATTCGAACCTTCTAAATATTTTCCTAATGAATAGAAAAAGAGCAAACTTTCCTGACTTTATGAGGCTAGGATATCATTGATATGAAAACCAAGCAAGAATCACAGTAGAAAGAAAAGTATAAACCAATCTCAATCATAAACTTAGATGTAAATCCTAAACAAAATACTAATAAAAATTCAGAAGTGTGTGAGGAATATTATATATCATAGTCTAGTTGATATTACCTCAGGCACCAAAGGATAATTCATTATTAGAAAATATATAAATATAATTAACCCCTTCTATATATAAAGGGACAACAAATATACAATTATCTCAATAAACACACAAAAAGCATTCTGATAAAATTAAACAACCCATCACAAACAAAGTTAGTAAGTTAGGAATAGAAGGAAACTTCTGAAACTTGTTCAAATATCTATCAAAAAATAAAAATGTCCAGCAGCCAGCTGGATGAAGAACTATAGCTTATGGAAGAGATAAAGCTGGAGATACTAACTTACCATCTGGGCAGAAGTGATTTTTGGCTCTGCTGTAGTAAAAATAAAGGTACTTACTCCATCATAAGCACAACTTCACACAGATCTCAACATCAATTAAAGTATTTAAATGTTCTCCATATCTGGTATTTTTAAGACTTTCATCCATCCACGATGTTTATTCTTTCTAAACTTCTCTGACTTTTAGAAAACAAAGCCAACTGGGTGAAAAGGTGAAGGATTCAGAAATTCAAATTGGCAGTTACAAAATAGCCATAGAGATGTAAAGTACAGCACAGGGAACATAGTCAATTATATTGTAATAACTACGTACAGCGCCAGGTGGGTACTGGACTTATGGGGGTCATCACTTTGTAAGTTATATAAATGTCTAATCACCATTCATACATCTGAAATTAATATAAAATTGGATGTCAACTATGATTGAAATTTTTTTTTAAATAGATAAATAAAAGTTAAATTTTACTTGCTGTCAAAGACATAAAAAAGAAAAGCAAACAAGAGCCAGGGAAAGACACATGTGGATGGTAACTCCTGACCTCACTGCCGTGAACCAAACCCCCCCAAGACAAAAAAGAACAGTGCCAGGTGACTTGCTTGAAACAAGAAATGGAATGGGCAGAGCATACTGGGAGAACAAAACATACAATCATGTCTTAAAAAATGGGCTAACCCCAAAAGAATGGAGTTAGGTACTTTTTAGGTAATGATGAACAATTAAAAAGTTGTTTGATTTTCAACAAAGTGATATTATTGAAGTGAGATCTTAAGAGAATTCATTTAAAGGTTGGAGGAAGTAGAAACCAGTGGTGAAGAAATTAGTATAAGAAATGGGTGAAGAGAAATGCAAATAATAATTTTCCAAATTTTAAGCTATTTTTTGTCTTTAGTTATTTATATTTTTGTATCTTTAATGGATTATTAAAAATAATGGATGAAATCAATTTACCCCAATTCACTGGCTGTGAGATTTTATGTCAGCTTGACTACTCATGGGGTGCACAGATTAGACGTTATTTCTGGGTGTGTCTATGAGGGTAATTCCAGACAATTAGCATTTGAATCAATATGGCAGATCATCCTCTCCAATTTGGGTTGGTGCTATCCGATCTACTGAGGGCCTGATTAGAACAAAAGACAGAGGAAAACTGAGTTGGGACATCTAATCTCATTTTCTTCTGAGGATTTCAACCACTGGTTGACTCCACTAGCTTTCAGGATTTAGAACTGAATGACATCACTGGTTTTCCTGTGCCCCCAGCTTGCGGATAGCAGATCATGAGACGTTTGCATGAGCTAAATCCTAATAATAAATAAATATATGTAGATAGACAAATAATAGTTAGACAAGTAAATATTTGTTTTGTTTCCCTGGAGAATCCTGACTAGATATACTGGCCAATCCTATGGAAATGCAGTTACCAGTTAAAGCACTATTGATCAGGAAAATATAGGCAATCCTTGTAATGGGGTCATGGGAATTTCAGGGCAGCAATGAGGAAGTAATTTAAGAGAAAGTTCTACAAATTAAAGTTGAGTGATACATCAAGAATACCAAACCTTAGTTTTTGTCTTTACAAAATATATTTTCCATTTTTCTGTAAAGTTTTCCATGAACTAATATCATATATATTAAAAACCTCCTTAGATACCCAAAAGTCCAAATAATCACTTCATCTTTTTTTTTTTTTTGTACATTGTTGGTCTTATTGTGGGAAATGAAGTAGGAAAAAGGAGAGTAAAAGTGATGGTTTGTATAACTGCCTACGTTATTAATGCATTTCAAGTTTACATATGACAGCCTTGGAATGAGGTCCTGCGTGAACTAAAGGAAAAAAAGCTGTCATTCATATTCTCCCATCTCTGACGGTGGCATACCCATCCTCTAGATTCTCTGGGTTCCAACTCAAAATCTTTACTTTCCTAAGTGCACAACATTTTTCCAGTCAACAAGTCCTTTTGCATTGTCCCCATGTTTCTCTGATTGGACCATTTTGTAAATTTTATAATTCATGTGTGATTTCTGCAACTATTTCCTAGTTTGTTCTCCCTAGGGTCTCTCTTTATCCTCCCCCAGATGACAGATGGCCAGCTGGAATACATTGCTGTTTCCTTTTCCAAAAACCAAACTACATACCCTCCTATGGACTCAGATCCAAAGCTTTCTAGCAAATGACTCCTTGTTATCTATCCAGAATCATCACTGTCTTATTCCTCAAAAAGTATGTACTTCCATTTCAGGAAACAAAATCCAATCTGCTTGATGCTCTTGACTTACCCACTCACACATCTGTGCCTTCTACTTCCATCTTAATAACACCTTCTGCCAATGTTTTTATTGTCCTATAAAACCCATCTTCAGGGAGACTTTTGTGACTCATTCTGTGCCAGCTAAACACTCTAATGCTCCATGAGTGTGTGTCTAACCGTGTATATCCACTACATACTCTTAATCGCAGGCTGCACTATGATTTATCTCTATTTGCTTCATTCAGGTCTCCATGAGCCTTTTTAAAAACAATTTTTGTTAACATATGTATTAGCCATTCCATTCAGTAAAAGACTCAAAGCTGAGATGGATAATTGTTATAATTGATAGAAGACTCACGATTGAATATAATTTCAACAGAATAAAAAAGGGTAATGCTTTTAAGAAATGAAATGAATGGAAACATAGGTAAGTATTGCATTGGTATCATAGTGGGAAAAGTGCTGAGCTGTCACTGCAGTGTGTAACCTCGGCAGGTCTGTTTACAAACTGAACCTCATCTTTCCTTACCTGAACAATAAAGAGACTGGATCAAGTGCTTCCTAGTATCCTTTCTAATCTAATCCTCTCTGTAAAAGGTGCAAATGTGCCTTCAGCACTGCTTTTCATAGGAAAAAAAAAGTGGCCCCCAAAAGAATAAACACTCTAATTCCCAGGGTTGTGAATACATTACCTTACATAGCAAAAGGGACTTTGAAATTGTAATTAATGTCACTAACAGATAGAACTTAAAAAGAGAGAGATCTTCCTGGATTATCTGGTTGGGCCCAGAATAGCCACATGAACCTTTAAAAATGAAAAAGGAAGTCAGAGAGATTGGAAGCATGAGAAGAACTCCACCTATTAATGCTAGACCGGGGATGAAGAAGGCGAAGAAGGCCACAAGGAGAGCACAGAAAGAAATGCATTCTTCCACAGCCAGTGAACTTGGCTGTCCATGCACCCCAGAGGAGACCCACAGCCCAGCAGATGCCTTGATTCCAGTTTGGTAAGACTCTGAGCAGAGAGTCCAGCCATGCTGTGCTGGAATTCTTACCTACAGAACCACGAGAAAATAAATCAGTGTTGTTTTATGCTGCTAAGTTTGTTACAGATGCAATGGAAAAATAATGTACTCTCTAAGAATAAGGTGATGCATTTCTTGTTTTTCTACACCATATTGTAACCACCGCAGAATAATCTGGAAATGCCCAGTGGGCAGCAGGACATAAAAACCCTGGAGGTCATTAGATAGCAAGGCTGGAGTTACTGACGTTAGGCCACCTAGGCAAAAGTGACTGTTGACTACAAAAATGAATGCACTTATTAAAACATCTGAGTAAAGCTAAGAGAATAGAAGCACTTATGACCAAGTCTTTATGAGTGTCCACATGGCAGCTATGAAAAAATACAGGAAACATAATTAGGGGAAAGGAGAAGAAATGGTCAGATGTTAGGTTGAGAAGAGAAAGTTATATACATGAAAGGGGCAGCTTATTTATTTATTTATCTGTGTGTTTGTTTGTTTGTTTTAAATCTTCACCGGAGGATATGTTCATTGACTTCTAGAGAGAGAGGAAGGGAGAGGGGTATGTGTGAGGAGAGGTAGAGAAAGAGAGAGAGAGAGAGAGAGAGAGAGAGAGAGAGAGAGATCAGTCACCTCCTATGTGACCCAACCAGGGATTGATCCCACAACCTAGGTATGTGTCCTAACCAGGGATCAAACCTGCAACCTTTTGGTGTATGGGATGATGCTCCAACCAACTAAGCCACCTGGCCAGAGCAAAGGTACATCAATTTTAGAAAGAAGAGCTGGTCACACCAGATGATTATCATCATTTCAGTGAAACAGGAGGCTGAATCAGTTAAAACTGGTACTTACTGAAACGCTGAGAACAAGGTTCTTCAGTAGCCTTTGAGTGAAGGTTCTAGAACACCTGTTAGGCCTAAAGTAAGGGTGTCTCTTTGGCAGTAGGGCCAGAATGATTTTGTGGTGAGCCAGGAGCATAATGGTGTTTCATCTTCTTTCAGGACACACTGTGATTTAGACCCAGGGAGCCACTGTGACAGGTGACTGTGTTTTCAGTTTGGGCACGGGCACACTGTGCGCAGCAGATCGATGAAGGGGCACTCAACAAGAACAGTGACTGGAGCAGAGACTAGATGTGGGAAAGCTCTTATTACAATAAGGAGCAGTCTGCATGCCCGTTTGAAGTAGCTGAGACCCTTAAAGGAAGGGTGAAAGGCAGGGTGGTGCTGGGGAACGAGCGGTGACAAGCGTCCCCGACGGCAGCCTCTCCCACATAGGTCATCATAGTCCATCTTCTCAATTTTAAAGGAGGAACTCCTTTCTTTACCTTTTTTTGCAAGTTTACTTTTAATTGCAGTTGACATTCGGTATTATTTTGTATTAGTTTCAGGTGTAGAGTGGTTATGTTCGTTAACCAAATGCAGAAATAGAAACTCCAATGTTTATGTGGCTTATCCAAGACCATATAGCAGCAGGTCAGAAGCACACCTCGGGTTTGAAACCTTTGCATCTGCCCCTAAGTTCTGCTGCAGGTGAAGGGTCTGGAAAGAACTGCACCAGGGACCAGAACCTCTGATTGTATCATCATACCATAACCTTTCAAAACCATGCTTTTAGTTACACCCAAGTTCCTTCATGAGCATTTTACATGCATTGCTCATTTCATTCTCATGGCAAACCTTTGTGAGCAGGTGGGTATCTTTATTTCCATTATACAGGTAAAGAAACCGAGGCTTAGAGAATGTGAGGCACAGTAACCACACTAACACAACTAGTCAAAGAGAGAGCACTCTTAAACGTGCTTTAACCCTACCAGTGTCTGTTTCCCACTTTTCCCAATCAGAGGAAGGACAAGTGACACAGCTGTCACTGGTCTCCTACCTGGGCTCAGGAAAGACTCCTCCCTCTTAGAGATTGCCTCATCTAGAACGAGCACTGGGATTGGGTGGGTCCTTCCTCGCTCTGTTTCAGGCCACAGGGAATGGAGGCAGTACAATGGAGATGCTTTCAGAAGACTGACAGCTCATGTAAAAAAGCTAAATTAATTTGTGTGTAACATGGCAGGATGCCTTGGAGAATGTGAAGCAGTTAGGGAAAAAAAGGAAATAATAGATCTTATAGAGGAGAAGAGAAAAAAATGGGAAAGAGAAAAATGGGATAGAGAAATGAAAACAAAACCAACAAAAACAAAAACCAGAGGAAAAATAAAAGCATGTCACAAGGAAATAGATTCTATGAGGACAATTGAATCATAATCAGCAGTGGCATCCTTTAAAACACAGGCCGAGAAAGGAAAACATGTGTGGGCCCCTCCTTTCCTCCTTTCTGAGAGAATTTGTTAGGTAAAGTGCAACAACAACAACAACAAATCACTAGGGTTTGCTTTACCTACCTAAAATTAGAATATATTTCTTTGTTTCTACATTTTCACACAATAGGGATATAGCTATATAAGTGAGCATATTTACTCTGCATTTTATTCTTTTCCTGATGAGAAGAAATGAAAATATGAGAGAAGACCCACTGAAGGTTAGTTGGCATCATTAGTCACTGTATTAATGAAGCCAAGAGATGCCACAGTGCGTCCTGGGGGAATAAAATGCCTGAATAATGGCTAGGACAACACTGGCCATCTTTACCCCTTAAAAAATACCATGAATCAGAGGCAACAACTAACACTCCACTGGATTTCAGTAACTTTAATTTAGGTAATGAGCACATAATTTTATGCATTCTTCTTTGCACCTAGGTATTGAAATGCTTTAAAATAGAAGTAATTCTTCCCTCCAATACACTTTAAAGATAATTTGTTTTCGCAGACCTTTCAGGGC
This sequence comes from Micronycteris hirsuta, assembly GCA_004026765.1. Taxonomy (NCBI): domain Eukaryota; kingdom Metazoa; phylum Chordata; class Mammalia; order Chiroptera; family Phyllostomidae; genus Micronycteris; species Micronycteris hirsuta. Next base: position 36,788 of record PVJI01015763.1, read on the forward strand.
TCCTTTCCAAACACAATTTTGCATCTGCTGATGGAGGCTCAATTGTGAGATGGAGGCTCCCTCTACTGGACATCTGGTTAGTTGCAGGTGTGAGTTCGAACCTGCTTTGAGTTGCTAATTCCTTTTGACTAGTGTATATGATTATGACTAATGAAGTGAGCACTAAGGATAATGTCCAATTAACATACATACACACCATTCCTCTCCAAAAGTCTAGAATATAGTCATCTATTATGAATAATTTAGCATCATTTATTCCCTATCTTCTTTGTGCTTGCTCACTATAGATGTCTACTGTTTTAATTTTTTTTCTTATTTCTGTAAGTAGATTGTAAAATTTAAGGGTTGGGTTTTCATGTCATGCTGACCAAAGCTCAAATCATAATTTTCTACTTATTGGATTAAAAGCATATTATCTCCCCACCAACTATTTGTATTACCGTAGCTAAGTTAATTAACTCCTCAGAGCTTTGATTTCTTGATGCTGGGAAATAAAAATAATAAGCATTTTTAAGTTTGTGAGAATTTAAATGACAATACATATCAATATACACATAAGTTTTCTCTGGCACAGTAGGCATGCTTCTCTCCTTAACAAATGCTAATTTCAGGTTCATTCACTGACCTCCTCTTGCGGGGAGGTCAATGGATTTAACTAGAAAGATGTTACTCATAGTAAGAAAAATAGTAAGAGTTGAATTTGCTTTTATATTGGTAATTTCTACTCCAGTGAGCAAGTGAGCAATCCCCTCCCCCCCGGGTTTCTTTTCTGAATAAGCAGTATGTAGGAGCACAGGCTACAGAAATGACCGTGGCACCGGAGCTGGGTTCTGCTCTCGCTCCCTGCAGGGGCACACGTGGAGGGAAGGTCCGCATCCTGCCTCGGCTTTGTTCCTGCTCTCAGGCACCTCCAGTCCTGCTCACTGCAGTTGTTCAATAGGTGTTTATGGAAATAAACTTTACCATCAATCTCGGTCTTCACCTTCCCCTTTGTGAGGTGTAAAATACATATTTAATACAAACTTATTTTTCTACTTCATGTCCCTTTTTCTCCCACTCCTTCTCTCAGCCCTTTAAAATACACTGTAATGGTGCTGGTCCTCACTTACTACCTTTCGTGTTGCGAGTTCAACATATGTTCTATTATTAATCCCTATGCTTATTGTTAATGATTCTTCCTCTTGAAGTATCTTATTCCACAATAAAGACCATGCCATAACAACATAGGAAAATAAATATGTGAGGTTAAGACTCAGTCAAACCTCAAGAACACAGTTCCTTCTCTTAACCTTCCTTGAACAAAGAGCAGAAATACACGTAAATCCATGAGAAAGAAACAGAAAACCTCTGATTAGTGTGTTGCCACCAAGACTCGGGAGTTTGTAATGTCTGGAGTGATCAATAGCGTGGTAAGCACGTCTGATACACATTTCACTCCTAGTAACTTTCTTTAAGATATAATGTAAGTTGCACATGAGAAATATGCCCTGTATCAGTGTGTTGTAAAAGGAAAACAATAAAAACTAAATAAAAATTACATAAAATGCACACTCATTCACATATCATATCTTATTCACATATCTTTATCTACAAATGCCTTTGATAACTCAAATAGTTTTCTTTTATGTATTGAATGTTTGTTTCCCCCCAAATTCATATATTGCAATCCTAACCCCCATTGTGATGGTAGTAGGGTGTAGGGGCAGGGGTCTTTGAGAAGTGACTATTAGGTCATGGGGGGGGGAAATTCTTAGGAATAGGGTCAGTGTCCTTGTAAAAGAAATGGAAAGAGGATGTGAATAGACACTTTTCCAAAGAGAACACACAGATGGCCAAAAGACATATGAAAAGATGCTCAATGTCACTATTCATCAGAGAGATGCAAATTAAAACCACAATCAGCTACCACCTCACACCAGTCAGAATGGCCATCATTAACAAATCAACAAACAACAAGTGCTGGAGAGGTCGTGGAGGGAAGGGAACCCGCATGCACTGTTGGTGGGATTGCAGGCTGGAGCAGCCACTGTGGAAAACAGTACGGCAGTTCCTCAAAAAATTAAAGGTGGATCTGCCTTATCATCCAGTGATTCTACTTCCGAGAATATTTCTGAAGAAACCTGACACACTAATTCAAAAGACCAGTATCACATTGTTTGCGGGAAATGTATTTATACGTTTTACATTGACTGGTAGTGGAGTACGGGACACGTATAAATACGTGTTTTGTAGACTAGCGGTAGAATGCGGGTAACAGATAAATATGTTTATTTTTATACTTTTTTTATTGCTCTAAAGGGATGCTAACATGCAGATATACGAATTCCAAAGGACAAAATTTGGGTCTCTTTAACACAGACAATAGTGAATTATGTATGTATGTATGTTTTAACGATTATCATACAAAAAAACACTACTAAAACTTCTTTCTTCTTTTTTTACAATGAAGTTTAAGAAAGAAAACTTCATTCTTTTTTTACACATTTCATGTAGTTTTTTTCAAAATATTTTAAATGAATTGGAATTTTTACATATTTTATTACTTTTATTTCAATTTCCAGTGAGTTTTCCAGTATTTGTCTGTTTAAAATTTAAGAAAAATAATTCAGTATACATTTTATAGTGAATCACAAAAAGTTTCATTGAAAAAAATATGTAAAACTAAAGTTATCGTAATTTTACTGAATGTTGTCATTTGCACAAAACATTAGCAAAAATGGCCCACACCACCTGTTAGCTTGCGATAAAAGTGACTTGCATACCATGTGGTATTATATGATCTAACTTATATGTGGAATCTGATGAACAAAATAAACTGATGAGCAAGATAAGGCAGGAGGCATGGGTACATAAAACAGACTGACGCCATCTCAGAGAAGAGGGGGATGGAGGGCACTGGACGAGATTAGCCAAAGAACATACATACTTGTGTGTATTATGTGTGGCCCATGGACACAGACAACATGTGGTGAAGGCTGGGGGTGGCAGTGCTGAATGGTGGGGGGGCAATGGGGGAGAAAATGGGGGATATCTGTAATAGTATAAACAATAAAAAAAGCGAATAAAGTTTCAAATAAAATAGGATTATACTCAAGCAAAAGTAACTAAGTAGAAACAGACCCATAAATAGAGAACAGACTGACAGCTGTCAGAGGGGAGAATGGTTGCAGGAGGGGGGGGAAGGACTGAATGAAAAAGGTGAAGGGATTAAGCAAAGAAAAACTTTCATAGACAGACAATAGTATGGTGATTACTAGAGGGAAAGGGGGTTGGGGAGGTAGAAGAGGGTGAAGGGGATAAATGGTGATGGAAGGAGACTCAGGTCTGGGTGGTGAACATACAATACGATATACAAATGATGTATTATAGAATTATGCGGCTGAAACCTAAATAATTTTATTAGCCACTGTTATCCCAATACATTCAATAAAGACGAAAGAATATATACACCCCTATTTTAATTGCAGTGTTATTTATAATAGCCAAGACAGGGTAGCAACCCAAATGTCCATCAATAAATGGTGGACAAAAAAAGTTATGG
>PVJI01015764.1:0-40196 GCA_004026765.1 Micronycteris hirsuta
TCACTTTGTTTTTTTCGTACTCCGTAGTGTCACACCTGTAGCCTTTGTTTGTGATATTGATTTTCTGAAATAGCAATAGTTCAGTGGGTCACAGTGTTACAGGGTGCAGCCAAGAAATGGGCCCAAACAAGGATTTGTAGTGGGGTCCAGAACTCAAGGTATCCAGGAAATATTGGAAATATATGTATGGAATGTCCTCACCCCCACAGGTCTGAACTGGGCGGGGGATGGGACTCCTGGAGCAGGGCCATGCTTTGAGCCAGGGGGATGGAGGAGATTTCCACCCAGGATGTAGCCGAGAGGCAACTCCCCCTAGACACAGCGCCTGCCTGAAAACTTGGAGATGGTTGGCTCTGGGCCATGGGGTCACCCCTGCCCACAGCTAACCTGGCAGCCCAGAATGCTGAAAGGATATGAAGTGCTGGTAGGCGAAGCCAACTGAGGGAGGAGTCGGAGGTGGAGCTGCAAAGGAAAGTCGGCGCGGGGGATTTAAATCCAGACACAACAGCCATATCTCTCTCTTGGAACACGCGGCTTTTGGTGAGAGGGGAGAATCCCACAGCTTTGCTGCGCGCCTTGGGAGGCTGGGGAGCAAGATGTAGCAGCGATGCTGGGCTCTCTCTCAGCAGTTCGGGGGAGTGCAGGAGAGACACTGCGGGAAGGACTCTCTCTGGGACCACGCGGCTGAGGAGTGGGGACCCCTCAGCCTGAGAGACAGAGGCAGGACCGTGTGGCTTTGGGTGTCTTTCTTGGCCACGTGGCCTAGGAAGCAGCAGAGACTTTGCCTGGAAGAAAAGGGGTGCATGGACTCTTGCTGGTGAGCCATGAGAAGGTGCCACATGGTTTTGGATTAACTGGGGATCACGGTGGCGACACAGTGGATGGTGTTGGAACTGAGGATCTGCCTGTATCACGCTTCTACTTCCTCTCCTACGGTACCCTGGACTGGGAAAAGGGGGGAAGGAAGGACTGCGGGTGTTTGTAGGTATTCTAGAGAACTCTAGTATTTTAAAGAAGGCCTTAAGTCATTATCCCAGGACTGTATAACATGTAAATAAATAATTCTTTTCCTTTTCACAAGTCTCTGGCATCGAGAGATATCTTTCCATTGGCGGCGAGCCTAACGGACCTGTGGAGCGGGGTTGGGACATCGTTGGATGTGCCCCGGCACCCTTTGCTCTGTAACAGCAGTTTACTATTTTCAGTGAAAAATTATGATAATATCTACCAACTATTTGTATGACCTGTTTCTCATCCTTATGGCCTTAGCTTGGATCATCTCATATAGGCCACTCTAACTAAAGTAGTCTCACCCCATCACTCTCTAATGTCATTAGTCTCCACATATGTTTTCTTCATAGCAGTTAACATTAATTGCCATTGTATAATTTATATATATTCATATTTTAATAGACTTTTGCTTATATGTTATTGGCATATTTCTTTCTACTGAGTCTAGGTTGTGCAATGCATGAGAGCAGTATTTTTGATGATATTATTTATCACTATCCATAGTAGATGCTCCATAAATATTTAAGGATCAAGTCAATGTTCTGTTTTGGATCATTAAGAAAATGTATCTATGAAATGACATAATTGAATTTATCTACAGAATACTATACAGATGGGAGGTAATTAACACCAAGAGTTCAAAAAATATTAATTAATAGTAGGATTCAGTCAGATGCATATGTATATTCTAGAATATTTATGAAACATCTGTCTTATCATTGGTTAGGTCTACCTTACACAGTTATGAAAAATCACGATTACTTAAGATCATCAAAAATACCTTCTTAGATCATGAAAATATATCTACAGATTAAAGCATTTTGTCCACACACTACCTGCACAGGCATATTTTACACAACAGAAAGATACTAGGAAAAACCTCAAGGTGTACCAATTCAAATATATAGCTCTTATGGAAAAATATTCAAAAATGACTTTCACACTAATAGTCTTCAGTGACTAACTATCTTTGCCTTCAAGGGACTCAGAATTGTGAACAATGTTGATGAATGAAAACAGTCTGTTTGTTCATGCCTTTGCGTCTATTGAATGAAGCTGACTGAATTGCAGGGGATAAATAGGTAACTCAGCAATCCCAGGGGAAGAGTTTAACTATCCCTTTCAGAAATTGATAGATGAAGTCAACAGAGGACAAATTAAGAAGCATCTCAATAGCATGATTATAAAACTACATCCTGAATATCAAGACCACAAACTCTTTTCAAGTATTCACAAAATTTCATTATATGCCAGGGCAAAATTAATCCTTAATAGCTTTCAAAAAACCAACACTGTTGTTTTTCTCACCAAAACACAATAAAACTGGAAACTAATAACTAAAAGACATTTTAAAATATCCTCTGTCTGGAAATTACATAACATACTACTAAGTAACTGTCCTGTTATAAAGGAAATCGTTAAAAAAAAAACATGAAGTACTTATAACTGAATGATCTTTAAGAGGTATATGTCAAAAATTGTAAGATACAGGCAGAACAGTACTTAAAGGGGAATTTAAGACATAAATATATTTGTCAAGAAGTTAGAGGGATTGATTCACATTCTTTTCCATCTCAGTGAACAGCACTCCCATCTTTTCATTTGCGTGGTCATTCACATTTTCATTCTTCCATTGTCTGCCATCTCTAGCACCTTTCTTCCATACTATACGTCCAATCACTCATCAAATCCTTTTTGTTTTGTTCCCATCATGGTTTGACCTATTAATATACTTTCCTGGATATTATTTCAGTAGTTGTCTACCTAATATTCCTTCTTCCTTTCTTGCCGTTTTTCTTTCCATTTGTACCATATCATGTAAAGAATTCCATTCAAATCTACATCTTTGTCAGTTCTGCTTAAAACCCTCCAGTGGTTTCTACCTTTCTTTGATTAAAAAGCAAATTCTTAACAATAACTTTAAGCTTCTGCATGACTTTCCAACTCCTCCCCACCATTTCACAACAGTCACACTGACTTCTGGCCATTCCTCAGGTTTGTTAGACACAAACCTTCTTCAGGGCCTCTGCGTTTTCTCCTCTCTCTTCCTAGTGGTTTCTCCCTCAGATATTAAAATGGTTTTCTTCTTTACTTACCTCGGGTCCTTCCAGTAATGTCTAATTTACAGTGAGGCTTCCCCTAACCTACTCTGAAATTTCAGACTTATTTATGCCCTACCTATCTCCCTTCTTGCTTTATTTTTCTTTTGAGCATTTACCACTAATGTAAGATACTTTTGCATATTCATTTTGTTTACTGTTTGCCCTTTCCACTTAATATAAGCCCACAAGGGCAGAGTTTTTGTGTATTTTGTTCATTGCTGGCTCTCTAATACTTAAAACAGTGCCAATACTCAAATATTTGTTAAATGAAAGATGAATACATTTGGCAAAGATAGAGCCTCCTATTTAAAAAGGATTTTAAAATGTTCTGGTAAGAAATGTGTTCACTGGACAATTTATTTAGCTTGAATCTTTAGAATTACACCCCATAAAGAGTTTTGTCCAGGATCTAGTTAGAAACAGGTTCATGTGAGTGAAGAGATGATTCAGTGGAATTTGATTTGTGAGGCCAGAAATAATGAGCCTTCAAATTGTCGAGTTAAACCTGAGTTTTCATTATGTCATTCCCCAAATGCACAGCATGCATAAGATTATCTGCAAATTTTCCTTCTCAACTCATTCAAGAAGCTTAATTTCACAGGGTGTGTTTATTACATGAGTTTCTCAAAGTAATGACAGTTTTATATTAAAAAGATTTGTGTTTGATACAACCCAGTGTAGCCAGTTTGAAATTAAATCTCAATTACTTTACTAACCTTGACAAATTTGCAGGATTACCGTTGTTATTTTTTTTGTTTGTGTATAGTAACTTAACACTGTCCATAAAATCTGGTGTGAGAAAGACAAGAAATATTTGTTAGAACAAAAAGTGGATAAAATCTGTTTAATTTGTGAGTAACCCATGAATAATCATTAAGAAAAAGATTTACCACCCTGGCTGGTGTGGCTCAGGGGATTGAGTGCCAACCTGCGAACCAAAGGGTTGCCAGTTCGATTCCCAGTCAGGGCACATGCCTGGGTTGCAGGCCAGGTCCCCAGTGGCAGGCATGTGAGAGGCAACCACACATTGATGTTTCTCTCCCTTTTTTTCTCCCTCCTTTCCCCTCTCTCTAGGAATAAATAAATAAATAATCTTTTTAGAAAAGAAAAAGATTTACCTTTTCCTTAGAATACAGAATCTCATGTAAGGAGAGATCCCTATAGGCATTAGGAAGTGGCCCATCTCATTACTAGGTTTACTTTTCCCACAAAAAGATATCGCACGCAAATAGCAGGGAAGAAACCCTAAATATTCTATCACATCATTGAAATATGTGGCAAAGAAACTAGGGGCATTTATTTTATTAGGTTTCTCGCTTTCTATAAGGCAATGTAAAAAAAAAAAAAAAAAAAAAACCAAGGAAACAAAATCAACCAAAACAAATAAAAACCTATGTTTTTTTAAATATTTTAAGATTATAATTAATATTATTGTAATTGTTTAGTGATTTACTGTATACAAAGCATTTTTATAAGCATTTCCCCCGGGTAATAACACTGAACTTCATTGTGAAGATTAAATCTATTTTCCACAGGGTCGAACAGAGGTGTAAATACCAAACAGTGGATAACAAATCACACACCAAGTAAAGGGTTGGACAGCAAGTCCGTCTGTGTTTCTCCCACCTCTCAGTCAATTGATCAGTGGAAACACTGTTAGCTGCCACTCTGAGCCAGATTCTGTGCCTGGATGAGGTGATAGCCATGATTTACATTGCAATGGAATTTGCAACTCAGCACCCAGATCCCATATTTTTTCTCTGTACCATTCTTTTCTATTCTTATAACATTGAATTTCTCATGTTAGAAAACCATTTTAGTCATGAAAAATAGAAACTGACCCTTTTTAATAGCCAAAAGATATTAATTTTTTATGAAAAGGGATATACTTCATTTCAATAATTCCATCCATCAAATATAACTATTAGTTGGGAATTCACCTGGGTGCTGGGGAGAAAGAGATGAATAAAACAAGAGCCCTTCATTAGAAATGAATGGGAAATACAGAATAATTTGAGTGCTAAAAGGAAATACAAGTACTTTCCTATATGACAATAGAGGACCATGAGTCTCTCATGTTTATATCCTTGGTTCTTAGCAAATATCTTAAATAATAAGGATTTGCAGAATTAAAGCAGCAATAACTTCTGTGTAAGGGGAGTTAGGGGGTACAGATATTAAGGAAAAGGTAGCATACAAACTGGCACCTAAAAGATTAAGTGTTAAAATTTCATCTCACCTATATTTAGGACTAGTAAAGTGAAAGTCAACTCACAGAGATAATTGGTTTACTTAACTTTCAAAGTAAAATGTCTAAGATTCCTAAATTTCCCATAATCTAATAAGCAACACATGAATGATATTATCTCTTGAAAGCAATAGGGAGATGTTCATAATGTCAAAAATTGATTGACTTAGAATATAAAGTTTATGCCATTATATATCAGGTATGTAGTTATATATTTTTAAACTTCAGCAATTGCCCCTGCTAAATTTAATGACCAAAGAAACTTTTAAAAGACTTTTTTAATATGTAAGTTATTTAGACTGTCTCAAAATGGAAACAACTTTAAAATAACTAATTTAAAGGGGTTTTTTTGTTTGTTTTTTTAAAGATTTTATTTATTTATTTTTAGACAGAGGGGAAAGGAGGGAGAAAGAGAGGTAGAGAAACAGCAATGTGTGGTTGTCTCTCACATGGCCCTCACTGGGGACCTGGCCTGCAACCCAGGCATGTGCCCCAACTGGGAATCAAACCGGGACCACTTGGTTCCTAGCCTGCGTTCAATCCACTGAGCTACTCTAGCCAGGCTAAAGTTTTTTTTTTTTTTTTAATAGGAGAACCCTACTCATTAAGAGATGTCATTTTGTTTGCGAGATCAAGGACACTATAACAATTTAATCTCTGGTAGGCCCAGAATTTCTCATAGAAACTTTTTTGCACTCATTTCTAAATATAGAAGATGCCAATTATGAATTTCAACATGCCAAAAGTTGATGAGAAGTAGGTCAGATTCAATTCTTCAAAAGGCCTTCTAAAAAGAAAAAAAGAAGTTAGTTATTGTGTTTGTTGCATTTCTGACAGGATATAACTTTGAATTCCATCAGCCTTAAAATGGTTCAGTTTTGTTCCATTGGTGATTATTGCAAAAGGTTAGTTATTTTCCCACAAATTATTTTGTTTATTTTTGTTCAAAACTATTTAATGGAATAGAGTGAGAAAACTCTACAATTTGAATCAAATGAATCTAGCAGTTTTAAAGGAAGAAGCTAAGAAATAACTTGGGCAGAAACGTCTATACATTTGTCATGAAATTGTGAGCATTCAGAATTTAGGAATTCCAGAGGATCCCTGGTATATTTGGAATAAAGAAGCTACACAAGCACAAACCCATGTGTCTTCAGATTGAAGTGCTAATGGCATTTTGCTGCCATCAATAGTTTTCAAAATCTTTATTAATATACTTGATCAGTGATCTGTTTAATTCATCCAAAAAACAAATACTATCTGGAAGTTCAATAAATCATAAAATCTAAAAGAAAATTCCCCCATTTTTTTAAAGAATAGTTTGGCAATATGCACATAGCTGTTTATTAAAAAACATCCCTCCCACAATCTGAAACTCCAGATAATAACTTAGAAAGATGCAGCATCGAAGATGGTTATTAGTATATCAGCTGATAGTTTGAAATTTGACTTGAAAGCATGAAGTTGACTTTAAATCCCTTTTGCTCAATCACTAATGCCTTAGGCTGTATAATCTGGCTGTGGCAAGTTGTTCTGCAATAGAAAAATCTTAAACATAATCTTATCAGCCGCTCCTCAGATCATCAACTAACCAACTTGATCCTCTCTTCTGCATAATTGGAGGATTTTTCTCAAATAATTCAGGTTCGATTTTTCTGTTGTTTACTGATTTTAAAAATAAGTATCTCTGGTGTTGGTTTTAACTTTATAATAGTTATAAGAGTTATAATATAATAGTTATAATATAATAGTTATATTATAAAATAGTGTGAAAGAGATACTATTTGTAGAAATTCAACTCAAGTAACCATGACACCTATTATTAGTTGAACCATGTGAGATCACAATTTTCATAATTAGTGATTTCATGTGATTCAAGTTGATATAAAATTTTATGTGAGGCAGGAGATAGTCAGCAAGGATGAAACTCCAGAGGAGCCCCAGGGCTAGGATAAATGACTTGGGTACAGGACAGAGATCCCGTTCTCAGACCGGTTGTTCCCACTCTCTGGAAAAACACTGAATCATGGTGAATCACGAATGCACCTTCACAAAAGATGCTACATAACTCCTGTTTCATTATAATAGCATTATAATAAATTAACATTCTGCGACCCCCTCCCCCAGTGGCCAATCAAGGAAAATTATGGGAGACCACATGCAAAGTAGCTTTAAAATAATATAACTATTTGTACATGTGCAATAAAAGCCTGCTAAAACTAGCCAGGAAATATCCTCTGTGTAAGAATAGAATCCCTCAAGCCCCTGAGGTCAATCTCTGCTCAGAGTTGGCCTGCTCCCATGTTCTGCGGAGTGTATTATCACTTATTAATTCTGCTCTCTCCCTTTCTGCTTTAAACTCTCTGTGTTCAACTCTTTGTCCGTGATCACCAAGAACCTGGTTAACTGTGCCTACCTGTGACATATGTATTTTTTAAAGGTTAGGACATATATTTTTATTTATGGAGCATCTCAAATCATACATACTTATTTTTAAGTTCACATAATTAATAATTTCACAACTGTCCTAAAAAATTTAGTACTACATTTTATATTTTGAGGTAAGAAAATAACCATTGATTTTATGACAATGAAGCACTAATTGAAATATTTCAGCATGTTCACACTCAGACTTAACTTTGTCTTCACACTCATAGCTTCAAGTCAGTTGTGTGGTTTTCTTAGGCTACTGTAAAGCTGGGATGGGTGTGGAGAAATCTGAGTCAACAGGAATTCAGAACATACAACCCAAGTTTAATCAAAGTAATTCTATTTCTATAAAGATTTGAATTTTGAAGTGAAATCTTCTGTGAAAACAGTGTTCTGCAGCTTTTAAAAAAAGTAATAATGTAAGGAATATTTTGGGTGATTACTAGGTGTTAGCTTTCTAAAGTCTATACACTCAAAAATTTTCAAAACCATTGAATCTTGCAATGTTGACAATTCTTAGGGAAAAAGAGTGGATGAACCATATATTCTTGACATCATCATTTATTATTTTGTCATACTCCCTGTTACTGTTGGTTTAAGTAAATACAATCTCTTGTAGAATCCAAAAATTATTCTGCTGTATCGATTAGTTAATTATATTTAAAAAGACATGAAACTCTTATTCACACCTCACTGAGAGATCACTACTGAGACCAATCATCAAAGCAGGTTGTCTAAGAAGTTTTAAGTTGTTTAATAATTCTATTAAAAGAGATAAAATAATTTCCACAATCAATTTTATTTAATTCAATAGACCTAAAATATTTTTATTATTTAACATATAATTCATAACAGATAAATTCTTAGACTCTTCACAATTTCTAATTTAACTCTGTTCCAATAAAACTTTAGAGATAGGTTTTGAAATTTGATATTAATCTCATTTTTGTATGTCTCAGCATCTAATTTTGATTTTAATATTCCTCAACCACTTGAAGGTATAAACACTGTTTCTTAGGTCACAAGACATAGACAAGTAGGCGTCAGGCTGGGCTTTGTTCTTCGTCTCAGTTCATTGACCTCTTAGTTGGCACATCAATGGATATGAATTCAAAATAGTTTTTAAAATCTATTATATCTTGACTTAATTTAATAATAATCAATAAAACTTTATTAGTACAAAAATCTAAGTTACAAAAAAACCCAGAAAATTTTATGAATGACTTATGACAGAATGAACACATGAATAAATTTCATCAAGATTTTGGCATTATTTTAGAAAGTCACAAGATGTCCCCCTTGTAATCTTCTTTGGCTCATTTCTATTAAGGGCTCAGCTAAATGGTACTAACATCTGGTACCTTTTAGCACATTACTGTGTGGTGTAAGTTTTTATTCTCTGTAGAAAATATACTGTATTTAGATCTACTTGTCGTAGTTGCTCATGTTGGAAAGTTGTAAGTATATGTTTTGTCCTCAAATATACTTGTATTTTGCATCAAATAAGCTGATTCTAGAAGAACCTATAACCTTTCTTCTTAATTATTAATTTGTATAACTCAATATTGTCAATATTTATTAAATAGGGAGAATATGTAAATATATTTCTTTTTCTTTTTATACTTTACTGTATTTTTCCATTACCATTTATTCCCCTTATACCCTCTTCCACCTCCACCTACCCCTTCCCTCACAGTCACCACACTGCTGTCCATGTCCATGAGTCCTTTTACTTTATTGCTCGATCCCACCACCCCCTAACCCCTACCCCAAGAACTGGCAGCCTGCTCTCTGTCTATAAGTCTGTCTTTATTTTGCTTGTTCAGTTTGTTCATTAGATTCCACATATGAGTGAAATCATATGGTATTTGTCTATCTCTGGCAGAACTTATTTCACTTTAGCTTAATGTTAGGTAAAGATATCAATATTTTATCACCCAGAAGAATTAAAAACCCCTTCACATTTTATAGCTCCCAAAGTGTAGAATAATTATCATTATAAAAATTGTAATACTATATAAATGAGCCTCTCTGCACCCATTTATTTAGCTGCCCCTTTCAATTCGATTCTAAGTCCAAACAAATGAAAGAAGTTAAACATTAAATCATGTTTTAATTTTAATTTTGAATTTTCAGAGCCAAATTTCTTTTTAAAGATTAAACTGCTTTAAAATAGTCATTAAAACATCATTTTTCTTTCTACCAACTATTTCTAAGGTTTAAAAGAACCTAGTAAAATACCATAGATTAATTAGTCATGACCTCAAGTCATAATTTAAAGTATTAGAATATTATGTTAATGTATTATTACATCAAAAACACATTTAACTGAAGTCTAAATGAAATGGATTATGCTCTATTATTAGAATTTTGAGATATCTTCAAAGTCAATGCATAATGTGCCATTTTAAAATACTTTAAATGTCATTTTATCTTATTCTTGGGATTGAACATATAGCTCATTTCTGCCTACCTTGTGCTATGTAACTATTCACCTTTGTTTCATACTTGTTTTGGAGAGAAATATTCAATCAGTTTTTTCTTTGTTTATTTTTATTATCCTCTGGCTTTGTGTTAGACTTTGAGTTCATCCTTAATCTCCTAGTTATATGGGTTGTTGTACTACAAGTTTTTTTTTTTTAGTAGAGTTTAATTTTTTTTTTAAGATTTTATTTATTTATTTTTAGACAGAAGGGAAGGGAGAGAGAAAGGGAGGGAGGGAAACATCAGTGTATGGTTGCTTTTCATATGGTCCCCTCTGGAGACCTGGCCTGCAACCCAGGCATGTGCCCTGACTGGGAATTGAACTGGCGACTCTCTGGTTCATAGCCTGCACTCAATCCACTGAGCTACACCAGCCAGGGCAAATTTTTTAAAACTCATCTTACCCACTGCTTGATTTGCCTGGGATCTTTTATGAGCACAGTGATGGAAAATGCCTTGTGCTTTATGTTGTTCTTCTTTTCTTTCGCCTTAACTAAAAGGTGAAGCAGAATATGAGTAGATCACACTACTTGACAGTAAAATGGGTTGCTCTTGTGTACAAAGGAGATAGATTAGGAGACAAACTATATAGATTAAATTTGGGGAGATCTGTAACCTCAACCAGACTTGCTTAATATTGACTCATAGAAGTTCAGCAGTTTTATGGTAGAGATACTCTGCAAACTAAAGGGAAGTGGTAATAATTCTATTGAACACAAAATTCTTCCAAAAAGACAAGTTAGTTTTCAGTCAGTAAGGACAAATGATATTAACTTGTAAGCTAGACTTAGATAAATGTAGACATAATACCACTTGAATATGATTATTTTGCCAAAGTCACTGGGCATTAGAACTTTATATCTTGAGACAGAAAAAAAAATATATGTGTAGTATAATTGAGCTGAAAACTACACTTTAACATTCGAGTGTGTTTCTTTTCTCTCTCACTATTATCAAGTTCCTGTAAGATCAGCACTGCAGTTATAGTGAACCAGAAACTAAAATTGGCTAATTTAAAAAATAAAATAATCAGCAAGTAAAATGATGTAGTTTATGGCAGCCATGCTCCCACTAGTAAAAATGAGAAAATATGGTATACTACAACCATCTTATATATTAAGACTAACATAGACCTGTGGAAGTGCTAAGGACCAAAGGGACACAATTCCAGAGAGCAGAACATAGAGAAACCTTCAAAGTAAACTAAAGGTCTACAATTGTCCCTAGAGGACCTTGCCAGTTCTGGATATAAACTACACAGAAATTAAGACTTTGCATTAGGTCTAGTTAGAGGGCTACTATTGAGAAGAAACTAAAGAGGTTTGAGACAGAACTATAGGTTTGAAGTGGGTGGTGGGGAATGGAGACTCAGGGAACCTTATATATACTTCTGTTTTTAAGAAATATCCTGAATTTTGAAGGTGTGGGTGTTAGGAAGCCAAATACTAAATCAAAAATTTCTGTAAAACAAAGTATATTTCTCTTAGTCTCTCAGGACTGAAGAGGCAGTTTTATACTAGACAGTCACTATAAGACTTGGAGGGACATTACGTAGGAACAGGGCAAACCTGAAGTAGTCTGAGATGTATCAAAACTGGAGCCCAGATTTGACCTAGTTCATCCATGTTTTGATTGAAGGATTTAGCCCATATTCTTTCTGCCTAATAGGTGAATGAGAAAACTCATTCTGATAGGAGTTAAATCACTTTCAGCCACTAAAAATTTTAATACAAAATTTCTGTTGTTAGATTTAGTGTTATGAGACATTTAAAACAAACAGGGTAATAGGACCAAAAATTAAGGGTATAAAACAGACAATAAAAGATGACTCAGATGTTGGGGCAAATAACTTTAAGTTAGATTATCTTCAAAGACCTAGAAGAAAAGGTAGAAAACATAGATAAAAATTGAGAATGGCAACATAGAATGAGAATGTATAAAGAGAATCAATTGGACATTCTTGAACTAAAAATACAATATCTACAATACATTAAAAGTATCATACATGATGATCAAGTATCAAGTGGATATACTTCAGGATACAAGGACGGTTCAACATTTGCAAATCAATCAGTGTCATTTATCACCAAGTAAAGGACAAAAATCATGTGAGCATCTCAATAAATACAGAAAAAAAATTGACAAAATTCAAAATTCATTTTTGGTGAAAAACTTTCAAAGTAGTCATAGAGGGAATGTACCTCAACACATAATGACAATATGTAATAAGTCCACTTCTAACATCATACTCAATAGTAAAAAGTTAAAACATAGTATTGGACATTCAACATAGTATTGGACATTCTAGCCAGAGAAATTAGGGAAGAAAGCAAAATAAAAGTCATCCAAACTGAAAAGGAAGAAGTAAAACTGTTACTATTTGCAGATGACATGTTACCGCATGTAAAAAACTCTTAAAGACCCCCCCACACACACAAAAAAAACTATTAAAGCTAATAAGCTAATTTAGTAAATTTGTGGGATACAAAATTAAGGTACAAAAATATTTTGCGTTTCTATACATTAATAAGTAACTACCAGAAAGGAAATTTAAAAAACCCTTTCATTTATAATTACATAAAAATAATAAAATACTTAGGGATAAATTTAACCAAGGAAGTGAAAAACCTGTACATAGAAAACTGTAAGACATTGTCGAAAAATAATGAACACAAAAAATAAATGGGAAAATAATTTACACTCATGGATTGGAAGAATTAATATTGTTAGAATGTCCATATAACCCTAAGCAATCTATAGATTCAAAGCAATTTGTATCAAAATTCCAATAGCATTTTTATAGAAATAGATCAAACTCCCCTGTAACTTCTACATAACCACAAGACCCTCAAAATCCAAAAAAATCTTGAGAAAGAAGAGTAAAACTGGAGATATCATGCTCCCTGA
Organism: Micronycteris hirsuta; assembly: GCA_004026765.1. NCBI lineage: Eukaryota > Metazoa > Chordata > Mammalia > Chiroptera > Phyllostomidae > Micronycteris > Micronycteris hirsuta. Next base: position 13,183 of record PVJI01015764.1, read on the forward strand.
ATTTAACTGTTACAAAGCCATAGTAATCAAAGCAGGATAGCATTGGCATGAAAACAGATGTGTAGATCAATGGAACAAAATAGAGAACCCAGAAATAATTCTATTCAAGTATGTTCAACTATTTTACAGCAGAGTAGCCATGACTATATAATGGGAAAAGTATAGCCTCTTCATTAAAAGGTGCTGGTAGAACTGGAAAGCCACGTGCAAAAGAATGAAACTGAGTTACTGATAAAGACTTGAATGTAAGAACTGAAATCATAAAACTTCTAGAAGAAAACATAGACAATAGCTTCTTTTTTTAATAAATTGTATGGATTATGCTATTACAGTTGTCCCACTTTTTTCTCCCCTTTATTCCCCTCCTCCCTGTACTGCTCCTCCCACCAGCATTCCCCCACCTTAGTTCATGTCCATGGGTCATACATTTAAGTTCTTTGTCTTCTCCATTTCCTTAACTATTCTTAACCTCCCCCTGTCTACTTTGTACCTACAATTTATGCTTCTTATTCCCTGTACCTTTCCCATTTCCCCCTCCCCCTCCCCGCTGATAACCCTCCAAGTGGTTTCTGTTTCTGTGAATCTATTCCTGTTCTAGTTGTTTGCTTAGTTCATTTTTGTTTATTTAGTTTAGGTTGTTGACAGTTGTGAGTTTGTTGTCATTTTACTGTTCATAGTCTTGATATTCTTTTTCTTAAATAAGTCCCTTTAACCTTTCATATAATAAGGGCTTGGTGATGATGGCCTCCATTAACTTGACCTTATCCAGGAAGCACTTTATCTGCCCTTCCATTCTAAAGGATAGCTTTAGTGGATAGAGCAATCTTGGATGTAGGCCCTTGCCTTTCATGACTTAGAATACTTCTTTCCAGCCCTTTCTTTCCTGCAAGTTTTCTTTGGAGAAATCAGCTGATACTCTTATGAGAACTCCTTTGTAGGTGACTGTCTCCTTTTCTCTTGCTGCTTTTAAGATTCTCGCCTTATCTTTAATATTGTGTAATGTAATTATGATGTGCCTTGGTGTGTGCTTCTTTGGGGCCAATGTTTTTGGGACTCTCTGAGCTTCCTGGACTTCCTGGAAGTCTATTTCCTTTGCTAGATTAGGGAAGCTCCCCAGTTGTTCCTCCTGGTTTGTCCTCACACAAATGTGGCATCTCTGGCAGCTGCGGCCTTCCAGCCCTGGTATTCCAACTGCCACCTTGATGCAAGTCCTCTCCACCCTGGCTCCCTATCTCTGCCCCTCCTACTGGTCTGAATGAATGTTTCTTCTTTAAGTTCTCGGTTGCCAGACTTCCAGACAGTTCAATTTTCTGACAGTTCTGGTTATTTTTTGTTTTTAAATTTGTTGTTGTCCTTCTTTTGGTTGTGAGAGGAGGCCAAGTGTGTCTACCTATGCCTCCATCTTGGCCGGAAGTCGACAATGGCTTCTTGATGTTGGTCTTGGCAATGATTTCTTGCATCTGACTCCAAAAGGAAACAGAACTAAAGCAAACATAAGTGAGACTACAAGAAACTAAAAATTTCTGTACAGCAAAGGAAACTATCAATAAAATGAAAAGGCAACCTACTGCATAGGAGAAAATATTTGTAAATGATATATCTGGTAAGAGATTAATATTGAAAATATATAAAGAACTCATACAACTCAATAGCCACAAAAGACAATCTGATTTTTTAAAAAATGGGAAGAGGATCTGAATAGACATCTTTGAAAGATATTTTTCATCCAATTTATTCTCATGTGATTTACACTTGTATATGTAACAGATTAATTTATATCTCATTCTAGATGTCCCAAAGGTACCTAACACTGAATGCGTTCAAAGTTCAAAATTTTACCCCTCCTCATCTCCTGATCCCATGGTTCTACTGATCTCTAAATAATTCTCCCTATGTTGCATTGTTCCCTTTTCTGATGACTTCCCTAAGAAGGCTTATCATGCTGTTGCTTCCAGCTCTTTTGGCTGCAGAACATTTGCATGGAATTATGGTATCTGTGAATTATGAAAGCATACCCATGTCTAAGAAGATATTGAGTGGAGTTTTCTCTGTTGCAACAGGAGTGGCAGTTACAGGCCAAAACCAAAGAAAAAGTCCACATAAAGTATAGAAGTGGTGAAACCATTTTGAGGCCAAATACCTCCCTTGGGATTCACAAATTGGTTGAGCCTGGAGCAGTGTGACTCAGTTGGTTGGGTGTCATCCCACAAAGGGAAAGGTTGCTTGTTCAATTCTTAGACAGGACACATGCCTTGGTTGCAGGTCAGTTGCCCACTGGCCACATAAGAAAGGCAACCTATCAATGTTTCTCTCTCCCATTGATGTTTCTCTCCCTCTCTTCCTCCCTTTCTTTCTGTCTTTCTAAAAATAAATAAATAAAATATTTTAAAAAAAGAATTGATTGAACAGTTTGTGCTTTTACACATCACACAATGGAGCATATACATAAGTATAAAGTCCAGAGAAAGAAAAAGACACATTAGAATTGCAGTGTTCTTGGTAGGAGGGGAGTATGAGAGATGAAGGGACTTCCTACCATGCCAGGCCAAGCAAAAGAGGATTTCAAATGAATAACTCACAGAAAACAAAGATGCCTTAAAGAAAAACTGTTGTCTTACTCAACAGTTGGGTGTTAGCTGACAGTTAAATCTCTGCATTCACTCTTGGGATGACTTTTCAATAGTGATAAGTACAGCAAAGAGAAAAAATAGGTTTCATGTTTGTGTATCATCACATTCAGATATTTTAATACACTGATTTCATGATTGCCAATAATGCACTGAAATGAGGGAAGAAATTGAGTGGGATTTTGATGGGTATCTCCACTTAAAATTTTCACAAAGAAATCTCCATGTTTGAGTAAACTCAGATGAAAAGGAAATTATTAGTAGGTATTATTTGAGGATTCAGTCACCCAGGAAGATTATGAGTGACAGTTCATTTTGGTAATATTTATTTTCTTAATTTCTTTGTTTCTTAAGGTAGCAGGGATCCAGATATTGTTTAACAATGACTGTGCAATTAAAGATCATTTGAAATAAAAGGGTGTGATTTTGATTCTATTAATGTTTTACTCTTGATACTAACCAAAAATACTATGCAATCCAGACAAAGTGGAAGAGTGAAATTGTGTGAAAAAGTCAATTATGTGGAGATAATTTTTTGTATTTAATTTTGTACAAAATGGTGCCCATGACATTGCACCTAGTGGAAATTTCACCCGTTTTTGAGTATATGTGTGTTCCTTTTCTTTAGTGGTTTTTCTTGGTGTGGATATCTTACCCCCACATTTTCATGGTTTATATACAATCTTAATGGGAACTTTGGAATCAGTATAAAGGACCTTATCATAAGCCCATGAGTAAAATATTTTACTTTTCATTTATGATTCAAATCATGTTCATTTATCAATAAAGACAAAATATGTGAAAAAATTAAAGATACAGTATTTTTTTAGCTAGGAAGTCATTTATGTCTTAGCCATAACTGAGAAAATCTCTTTTCAATCTACTTAACATTTATGGTAAAATATGCTTCCTTATACAATTTAAAGTACAATTTAAAGTATTTGAAGTTATTTTATTTATATAAGTATTAAGGTAAAATGGAAATACCCATATATACAAAAGGAAGAAATAATATGAAAAGGTAACTAAAAAAAATGTAGTCTTAACAATTTATGAGAACTTGAGGAAATCTCCTAAAGTATAGCTAATATCACATTTAATTTTAGAATATAGAAGGTACCTTCACAGTAAGTACTTTTTAAGAACATTAAAATTTTGGGTAACTGTTAATTATTTTTCTCAATTTTCATGATATTACACATTACTCTGAGGACATGTTATGTGTCTTCTTGTTTATCATTTTCTATTCTTTTATCTTCCAGGTGACACTCTACCCATAGCAATAGGAAAAGAAGATATTTGTGAAGGTCAAGCTATGTTATTGGAGAAGACCAAAACTCAGTGTTACGTGCAGACAGTATAAAAAGCAGAAGAAAAATATTGTTATATTTAGAGTCCTATTTCAGATGGCTTCCATCAACTTTTTTCTCCTAATATATATCACTTTTAGATTAAAATTAAAAAAGAGATATTAATCCAGAGACATTGTACCTCAAAATGGCTTTGTCCTCTTTTATCATTTTTTAATAATTAAACAAATTGTATGCTATATTTAAATGTTCAAGAAATATAACAAAAATTTTCAGACATTTCTTCAAATTTTTTCTTTTCTTTTATTAGTATTTTTATTTTTTTATTGTTGTTCAAGTACAATTGTCTCCATTTCCCCACTACTACTCCTGCCCATCCCACCCCTCCCCCTCAATCTATCCCCTTTGGCTTTGTCATGTGTCCTTTATACATGTTCCCTGATGACCCTTTCCTTTTTCTCCCCGTTTTCACCTCCCACCTCTCTTCTGGTTACTATCAGTTTGTTCTTTATTGTAATGCCTCTGGTTATATTTTGCTTGCTTGCTTGTTTAATTGGTTAGGTTCTACTTCTGGGTGAGGTCATATGGTATTTGTCTTTCACCACCTAGGTTATTTCACTTAGCATAATGCTCTCCAGATCCATCCATACTGTCACTAAGGGTAAGAGCTCCTTTTTTTCTGCTGTGTAGTATTCCATTGTGTAAATGTACTATAGTTTTTTGATTCACTCATTTACTGATGGGCACTTAGGTTGCTTCTAGCACTTGGCTATTATAAATTGTGCTACTATGAACATTGAGGTGCATAGGTTCTTTTGAATTGATGTTTCAGGATTTTTGAGTATAATCCCAGTAGTTGAATGGCTGGGTCAAAAGGCAATCCCATTCTTAGTTTTATGAGGAAATTCCATACTCTTTTCCACAGTAGCTTCACCAGTCTGCATTCCCACCAACAGTGTACAACCAGTGGCCAAAAGGCAGGGTTACTCTCTGCCAGAGAGGTATGGCTGGAAATGCAAAGAGCTGCTTAAAGGGCCAACACAAAAATTTTCATTTGCCACAACTTACCCAGGGCTCCAGCAAAGGTGGAGACAGAATGGGCTGGAGACACCTGAGAAGAGGCTGGGGATGGAAGCTTTGGGGAGTACTAAGGGAGTAGATGCTGAGATCCTGGTACTGAGTCATCCCCCATATGGCAGTACCATCCTGTTCAGGCAGACCACTCCCTTCTGAGCAGCAGCAGCCTGAGGGAAATAATAGCCCCCACCCCATGAGGGATTCTGCCCTGCCCTATGGGGCTTGAGCTAGGCTGCTCAGTACAGCATGACTAGATTAACAACTGGAAGAGACAGCCTCAGGCAGTAGATCCCTGGCAGTGTCAGAGCAGGCTGATGTCTATGGTCTGAGGGGGTCAACATCTGACATCAGCAGAGGTGGATCCAGAAAGAAAAAACGGTGATAAATACTAGAGGCTACCGAGACAAAATCCACTGTGGCCTTCTCTATGACTTGCCATATTTTCTTTTCTGATTTCTTGTCCATCAAGTTTGTACACATTAAGTCACTAGATTTTATATTATAGTTAATTTCTCTCCTTTCTTATAAAAGTCTTAATTTCTTTACACCCTTATTAATACTGGTTCCTTTGCTGTTGATAGTGGGATTGCACCAGGGGCGGGGGTGTAGTTATTTTTGCAGATGTGGGTTTGTTCCCTGGGCTTTGTGGTTTTTGTTCTGGCAGCAGCTGCACAGCAGCATACAGGATGCTCAGTCAACCAGCTGGAGGGAAGGACCCACCAAAGAAAGACCCAAAAACAATCAAAACCCAATTACATCCTGAGAGCCAACATCAACTGCGTAAAGGGCATCACAAGAACATCAAGTTCAGAAAATCAAGCAGACTGCATCACTGAATCTCATAGGTCCCCTACCATAGAAGTTCACACCACAAATCAGGGAGTCAAAACAGATCAATTTAAGAAGCAGAAGCAAAGGAGAGTCTCACAAAAAATGGGAAGACAAAGAAACAACCCCCGATCTAAAGGAAAGGAAAAATCCTCAGAAAGAGTGCTAAATGAAATAGAGGCAAGTCAACTATCAGATATTGAGTTCGAAACAATGGTTATAAGGAAGCTCAATGAGCTCTGTGAGAATTACCAAAAACTACAAGGAACTGCAAAGGAACATACCATAATTAAAATGGCAAAGTTCCAAGACAGAGAATCTTAAAGGGAGCAAGAAAGAAACTGGAAGTGACATACAAGGGAACCCCAAAAAGGCTAGCAACTTACTTCTCAATGAAACACTCCAAGCCAGAAAGGAATGACAAGAAATATTACAAGTAATGAAAAACAAAGGCCTGCATCCAAGACTACTCTACCCAGCAAGGCTCTCAATTAAAATATTAGGCCAAATAAGGAGTTTCCCAGACAAAAGAAAACTAAAAGAATACACCTCCACCAAACCAGCAGGGCAAGATATGCTAAAGGGGCTGCTTTAAGAAAAGGAAGAAAAAGAGTGAGAGAGGAACAAAGGTACAAAGGGGATAAAATGGCAATGAGTGAGTACTTATCCATAATAACCTTAAATATAAGTGGATTAAATGCTTCAATCAAAAGACATAGAGTAGCTGAATGGATAAGAAAATATGTTCAATTTTTTTTCTTACTGAAGATTGGAAAAGGTTCATCCAAGTGATAGCTTTTAAGAGTTGAACCATTTCAAAGTATAATATTAATTTGGAATCCACCTTTTATTGAGGAATTTCTTTCTTGGTATTTAATGAATTTGTTAAATGCTTCTAGGACCATCCTCTCATATAACATTGTTCTAACTCCTCTCTTCTAGAAATAAGATTTTAGAAGTTTGAAATCACAACAAGAAGTTAGGCTTTGCAATGACTCTCTCAGGTTGTTCATGAAAAAGTAGGATACCACCAACAATTTATCTTATTTCTGAGAGGCCATGACAATAGTGCTTGTTTGCTCCCTGGAAGGACTCACTATTTTGGCTTGTTCCAAAAGAGGCGGCTTTCTCTAGATCTCCTTTGAATGATGCCACAGATCTGTCAGTTAAGCAGAACCATAAGAATTTCAGAATTTTAAACATAGCACTTTTATCATTTTTTATTGGGAGGTAACAACTCTTTCTTCTTCTCCTCTTCCTCTGTCTCCTCCTTTATAGTATGTTTCTTTCCCTGGGGATCAATGAATATGTTGTTACTAAACTGAATATAACCATTATTTTAACATAACCAAAGGTAGTTTTCCATTATCTATTGCTGCATAAGAAATTTAGTGGCTTAAAACAACATCAACCACTTCAATCTTTTACTTAAGAAAAGCGCGTAACAATTGGCATGCCTGACTCATTATCTAAGCACTAAAATATAAGATTTAAGGTGATTAATCTCAAGGGCACAGTATTTCAGCGTAAAAGGGGCAATAATTCTTAGAGTCCTTAAAATAAATCTGAGACATTACAAAACAAAACACCATTACTTCTATAAAAACAATGCATATAATTAAAATATCCCTAACAAATTGTATATTCAGTTCAAAACTTAGTAAAACCATATGCATATGAAACTTTAAAAGTGAAGGGCTGAATTCTTTAAAAAGTCCCTAACTTAAAAATTTTGGATATGTATTTCTCACTTGAAACAGGATGTAAAGATGTTTATATAGTCACAGTTTTACTACCAGTTTTTATTGTTATGATATTTTGTATTTTTTATACTTGATATTTTTATATTGAGAATAATTCCAATTTTGTGTACATAGAAAAAGGACTGAAAGGAAGTACATTAAAGATTAATAATGCTCAAAATCACATACTTTTTCTTTTCTAAATAATTTTTATTGTTATTCTATTATAGTGGTCTCTCAATTTTTCCCCCTTTGCCCTCCTCCACACAACCCCCCACCCACGCACTTCCCACACTGTTGTCCAGGTCTGTGGGTTGTTCCCACACTGTTGTCCATGTCTGTGGGTTGTTCCCACACTGTTGTCCATGTCCATGGGTCATTCATACATATTCTTTGTCTAATCCCTTCCCCTTCTTTTCACCATTACCCTCCTCCTCCCTCCCCTGTGGTCACTTTCAGTCTGTTCTATGTTTCTATGCCTATGGTTCTATTTTGTTTGTTAGTTTACTTTGTTCATTACATTCCTCTTATAGGTGAGATCATATGGAATTTTTCTTTCACCAACTGGCTTATTTCACTTACTTGATTTTTAATGTTACTGTATATGCTTTTATAGATTTGTTCCATTAGAGTGAATAAAAGAATGCATTTTTCTGAAATAGTTCTCTTTTCATGTTCATAAAATGTTGTATCAATAGACTATATTTGACAATGAAGTTCAGAAAAGATAGCAAAATACACACACACGCACGCACACACACACTTCACAAGGGTGAATGGAAGATTATGGAAAAAGAAAGGTAATATATATAGTTCCCCTGAGTTCTATACTAGGGCCAATCTCATTTAGCTTCTGTATAAATGACCTTGGAATAGAATCAAACCTGACCATACCTGGCTTTGAAAACAGTAAACTGAGCAGAGTCAAGATAAAACATCAGGGAAATCTTAATAGAATATAGCCGTGACTGGGAATGTTACAGATGAAATTTAGTGTGGTGTGTGCAGTCTCATTTTCACATGACACAGGAAAATGTAAGCATTAGTTAGTGTTGGGGGGATTAATTGAATGTATCATTCAAAGCAAGAAATACATATTTTTCAGTCCAAATAATTTTTAATGCTATGTGTCCTGTGAGTGTATACATTTTGCCAATTTGCACATAATTTCTAAGAAAATGATGTTATTGTACAGAAGCTAGCTATTAAAGCATATAATACTGTGCATGAATTAAAAACTTAGCCATAATAACGGCTACATTTAGGTATTGGGAATTGTTTCTGTTGCCTTCATTTTATCTGTAAGAGTTAATGAAAGCTCGTACAATCAAGTGACGATGAAAGATATGAGATATTCACATCTTAGTTATAATGAAATTAGTATTGGATACAGTAATCTAAAGATCAGTTAATGAGAAATTGTTTAGATTTCTACTTCTAGCCGATGCCTTTTAAAATGTTGTTGCCTTTGTCCCTCTGGTAGCTGTGAATGCTATCGTTTGAAAGTGAGGAAAACACATCTTTTTGTGAAGCAGTCCCTGGTAAGGAACTGTTCAGAGTGGATGGTCTTGAAGCTCTTGCTGTTTAATTTTTGGGGCTATTGTTAACTTTCATAAATAAGTTCAAAGCAGAGCAACTTCCATTCATTTCCCCTTCTAAGCTTAAATGTATTAATCGATAAATTCCCCCTTTCTTCATGTATATTCTAAATAGTTTTTGTTAATGTATGATTTTGATGTAGTAAAGTAACCAGTTTCCAAATCACTCTTTGTTCATTTTAAGGTAAGAGCAGAGAAGACAGAAATAGTGTCAAAAATCAGAATATCTAGTTTTATTTTTTCACCTCAGCCTCCAAACTAGGCTACAAAATTAAGGTGGCTGAGAGATAGATAGCATCATATGGATGTGGGAAAAATACAGACACATTTTATCCTGAGGAACTGAGTCTTAGATGGCAGAAAAGAGTCAAGTCAGAGCTCTGAGCTTTACTTTTTGTCCCAATTAGTTGAGAGCTTGGGTGACAAATTTATGTTGCAGCTGTACAGCTTTATAAGTACATGTGTGAAATTCAGGTAGACAGAGAAACCCTCGTTCTTTTCTTGACTCTTTCTCAATTTAAGAGCTTCGGCTTTAAAGTCAAAAGTTCTGAGACAAATTCCTGCACCCAAAGTGTGACCTTGAGGAATTTATGTGATATCACTCCGCCCTGGTTTCTGCACATTAGCCACTAGCTCATGGAGTTGTGATTGTCTCCTGGCATAAAATCATGTACGAAAGTTAGCTTAGTGTCTGGAACTTAGCAAGTGCTAATTAAATGTTAGACTTTAATGATGCTGTTGGTGCTGACAGTTATGCCATCCTGCTTGTATATGTTATACAAAATTAGAAGTGCCAGAGCTAAAGCATATTGACTGAGCCACTGTTCTGCTTCATGATGAAGAAGGAAATGATGATGATGATGGCAGGGATGAAAAAACCCCATTTCTCAATGTTGGGTTTTGCTGTAAGGCAATGGCTACTTATTAAAATTTCTGTGTGAAGCTTTGTGTGGTGCCATTTACAGAGAAACATACATGATGATAATGGTGATGGTGATAATGATGATGATGGTGGTGAAGATCATATTAAAATGATCAGTTCCCTAGAGTACAACATATCTTCTTTTAATCCAGTTATGCTCCTCTATGTTATGTATTCTTGAATAGTTCTTCCAAATATAAAAATCAATAACTATTCATTAAGTTTCAAATATTTTCTAAATAATCCATAAGACCCAAAAGGGCTTTGCAATATTTTGAAGCAAATAATTTGGGGCAAGAAATTTAATAAACTCACCTGACTATTCACCACTCAGCTGGCACATGGCCTATACTTAATAAAGCACTATTTAAATGTGTAAGTAGTTTATAAAAAATAATTTTTATATATTTTATTTTTAAAAATTTATTGTGCTATTACAGTTGTCCTTATTTTTCCTCCTTTGCTCCCCTCCACGCAGCACCCCCACTCTCAGGCAATACCCCACCATTGTTCATGTCCATGGGTCATGTGTATATAAGTTCTTTGGCTACTCCATTTTCTATATTGTACTTTATGTCCCTATGAGTATTCTGTAACTACCTATTTGTACTTCTTAATCCCCTCACCTTTTCACCCATTGCTCTATATCCACCTCCCATCTGGCAACCATCAAAACACTCTCTGTATCCATGATTTTGTTTCTGTTTTTCTTGTTGCTTAGTTTGTTTTTTAGACTCAGTTGTCAATAGCTATGCATTTTTGCCATTTTATTGTTCATAGTTTTGGTCTTCTTCTTTTTCTTAAATATGTCCCTTTAACATATAATATAATAATGGTTTGGTGATGATGAAGACCTTTAGTTTTTTCTTGTCTGGGAAGCTCTTTATCTGCCCTTTGATTCTAAATGATAGTTTTGCTGGGTAGAGCAAACCTGGCTGTAGGTCTCTGCTTCTCATGACTTTAAATATATCTTGCCAATCCCTTCTTTGCCTGCAAAGTTTCTTTTGAGAAATCAGCTGATAGTCCTATGGGAACTCCCCTGCAGGTAAATAACTTCTTTTATCTTGCTGCTTTTAAGATTCTCTCTTTATTTTTAACCTTTAGCATTTTAATTATGATATGTCTTGGAGTGGGCCTCTTTGCATCCATCTTGTTTGGAGCTCTCTGTGCTTCCTGGACTTGTATGTCTGTTTCCTTCACCAATTTAGGGAAGTTTTCTTTCATTATTTTTTTTTTCAAATAGATTTCCAATTTCTTGATCTTTCTCTTTTCCTTCTGGCACCCCTATGATGTGAATGTTGGACTGCTTGAGTTGTCCTAGAGGCTGCTTATACTATCCTCATTTTTTGGATTCTTTATTGTTCTTGTTATTCTGATTGGTTGTTTTTTGCTTCCTTATATTCCAAATCATTGATCTGATTCTCACCTTCATCCACTCTACTGTTGTTTCCCTGAAGTGTATCCTTTGTTTCTGACTAGATGTTTTTCGTGCTGCTGAGATCTTCACTAAGTTCCTTGAGCATCCTTATAACCAGTATTTTGAACTCTACATCTAATGAATTGCTTATCTCCATTTTGTTTAACTTTTTTTCTGGAGTTTTGATTTATTCTTTAATTTGGGCCATGTTCCTTTGTCTCCTCATTTTGGCAGCCTCCCTGTGTTTGTTTTTGTTTGCATGTATTAGGTAGAGTTGCTTTGACTCTGTGTCTTGGTAGTGTGGCCTAATATAGCAGGTGTCCTGTAGGGTCCAGTGGCATAGCCTCCCCTACCCCACAAGCTGGGTCCTTGAGGTGTGCCCTTCATGTAGGCTGAGTACAACCTTCTCTCATAGTTGAGCCTTGGTTGCTGTTGGAAGATCAAAGGGAAGGATTTACCAAGGCCAGTCAGCTACAAGGCTGTGTGACCAATGACCACCAACCTCTGCCTTCTGTAGAGGATCAGCTTGTGCAGGGACAGAATGGTGGTGCTCCAACATGATCTGGACCCGTCCACTGGGTGTGCTGGCCCTGAGGTTTCCCAGGTGGTTCTGGCCAAGGTCAGCTCCCACGTGTGTTTTGCCTGGGGCCACCCTGCCTGAGCTATAAAGCAATCTAAGATGGCTGCTACTTGTGCTGGGCTTGGAGATTCCCAGGTAAAGCCAAGCTGTGAATCTAGGCTGTCTGCTGCTTGTTCCAGGCCAAAGGCTCACTGAGCCACCTGTTGCTTGTTTAAGAGGATTTAGGAATTTGTGCCGCATGAGCTAAAACCAGCCATTCATATGGAAAAACTCATAAATTGGGTGGGGCGGAGTCTCTGGGGATCTCCAAGGCTGGTCACAATGTTAGCCAGGTTGACAGAGTATCAGGTATGGCACTAGCATGTAGCTTTGTGGCTCTGCAGTGGGGCTTGGTGGGGGGAGGTGTTTAGAAAAGGGACAATGGCCTCTGCTTGTCTTGATGCTAGACACTTCAGTTTCTCCCAGTATGCTACTGGTGTCTTTCAAGCTCCTACCCCAGTGTTGGAGCTCAGAAGGAGTGAGTCTGAATAGGTAAGTCTGTTTATGGGTGCTTTAACAGGAACTGCTTAGGGCTCCAACAGTTTCATCCACTAATTCAATCTCCACTGGTTTTTGCAGACTGAAGTTGTAGGGACTTATCTTCCTGGCACTGGAATCCTGGGCTTGGGTACCTGGTGTGGGCCTGGAACTACTCGCTCCCTAGATATTCCTCCTGAATTTTTATCCACCACCCGTGGGTGTGGGACCAGTCTGTTCTACATCTCCACCCCTCCTACCAGTGTGGATGGATGTGGTTTCTTTAATTCCATAGTTTCAGAGTTCCATTCATCTTGTTTTCTAATGGTTCTGAGTGATGGTTGTTCTCTATTTTGTAAATTTGTTGTGGTTGTACAAAGAGGTGAACCATGTCTGCTTATGCCACCATCTTGGCTGGAAGTCAAAAGTAATTTTTAAACATTACAAATGTAGAATTGTACATGCCATTAATTACTAATTGAATCATTATAATCTATTCAGAAAAAATATGATTAAGAAAGGTAGCCAAATATTTAAAGCATAGTTTTTTAGATGATCCACAATCCTGTAACTTGCTAGGATAGCTTTCTATTCCTAATCCACTTTAATTGTGGGCAGACTGTGGGTCCTTCCCCTAGGAAAACTTTTGCCTTGAATATTCCACATTGTGGAGCAAAACAGTTGAGATATATAATTAAGTTTATTAGAAAGGAAGTTTTTTATGATTAAATGATTTGAAGAGCATTAGGATTAACATAATAAATGAACTTCATTTCTGCTGGACTTCTCAGACTATCAACTATGGTCATGGGAATTGGCAATATTTCCAAAATAAATTAGAATGTGTAATTGTGACCCACCCTAAGCATCTCAGTAGACAGTTGTTCTTAGGAACTTGTTCAGTGGAAAACACCTATTTAGGCAAATAACGTAAACATCATGGAATCAGATCAATGATAGCCATTCTCTTCAAATGTAGTACTGCCCTGGCATTACTGAAATTGTTGAGGGCACTTTAGCCATTAGGTTAGTCAGTGTTTAACATATTTAAGCGTACATTATTCTATTATATATTAACAATTACTTTCTTAATTCCTTCTGTTTGAACTAGTGTATTAAATTGCTTGTTCTTGAACATATATTACAATATGTGTGAATTTTATTTCATGATGTGTTAAAAATATTTGTTACAAAAAATGTAGATTTTCAAATCTCAATCACTACTCTGAAATTATCTCAACTAAAAAGCTTTAAGCATTTAGTTTAGGTTATGATTGCTTACAGTAATTTTCTACTGTGTTGTTCAAACTTTCTGTACTGGAAAATGGAAGTGATAAAGAGAAGGCAGAAATGTACTCTGGATTTCTGGAATACCATTGAAGTAGCCTTTTCCTCTGTTTGATGGAAATACAATACATTTATCTCAGACAACAAGGAGCTCTGCACCCTGGCAAATGGCTATCACTGAAAGAGAGAGAATTCCAGGGTATGCTCTTATTTGAGCCTAGATTCTAACTTGAAGCTCAAGATCTGTCACTTAAAAAACTAAAATCTAAAAACCACTATACCTGTTTACTTAACCATTTGAACTGTGGCTGTTTCATTTAGTTCCCTGGCCATTGTCTTTAAATTAGAGAATTGTTCACATAAGCAAGGAAAAGTACACTTTTAATTGATACAAGGTCATTTCAATTCTTACTTTGAACTGTAACTTCATCAACCTGATTACGACAGAGTTCTCCTAGCGGTCTTTATAATACACACGTTTTCTGAACTTTTGTTACCTCGTGGTCTCAGCTTTATCTGTATGCATTTAAAATTCAATCTAGGGTTTTTGGATCTTACAGTGTTTTAAAGAATGTTTTAAATAATTTTAAATTGCTTGCAAAAATGTAAAGATCTGAAAAATTTATGTGAGTGTATGGATTTATTGCTTCCCTTGAAAAATCATACTCTTTGCCATAGTGGTTGTGCATTATCACATGGGAACTATCAGTTGGAAGTGAGTAGCTGCTGGCCCTTTTGAGAAAATATATTTTATCCATCATCCATACTTTTTCTTACTTCTTGGGTTTCCTTAACAATGAGATCAAGTTTTACTTGATTTTTATTCTCTTGCTGCTAAAGAAAAAAGAGACTGCATGTCTCCTGAACCATATTCCTATATGTTTAATATTTAAGGTGTGTCCCTGTCTGAAGAATACTACTGAGAATTTGTTTTGGAGGAAACCTGGTACACTTCACTTATTAGTATCATCTTCTTGACCCCTGAAGTAATTTGAATTGCAATAGTTCAATAGTTGACCGAGGACCTTGGATTCAACAGTCAGGATGTAGAGAATCTCCTCGTTGTTCTTTTATATTTGGTATATTTGACTAAGCAGAAACATAGCTATTATTTACTCATTCAGGGTTTGCTTTTGTTTAAAGAAAAAATTGGACTTTGAACTCTGTTAACAAGGTAAGTGTATGACTGATTCTCCAAGTAAGATCATTTTTTAACAGAATATCAGCTTGAAATGGAGCATCTTAAAAGATTTTCAAAGATGCAGGTGCATATGAGCTAACAGATGAGTTTTGACAACTTAGCAGTGATGTTGCAGTGCCATGTAATGACAAATGTTGGACCGAGAATCAGGAGACCTAGACAGCAGTACACTTGGTGTGAGCTTTTGCACTAACTACTTAATGCCCCTGGACATTAGCCTGCCCACATATAGAGTGAATATTGTAAGATGCTCTTTATAAGAATGTTGTGGAATACAATGAGAAACTATTTTAAATTATTTCAGAACAGTTTACTATTAGTTAAAAGTGTTAATTATACTATTCACAGTAAAAGATGATATATAAGCTTTAATTTATAAATCAAAGGGAAATGAGAAGTGGCCCAAAGGTTTCAGATATAGAGGGCATCGGATTCTTCCCCAAAAGATCTGTATCTTTGGGTAGATGGTGGTCCCCCCAACAGATCGATGTCTGGGTGTAACACATAAGAGTTGATCAGAATGCATCTGAGAACTAGATCCAATTTGTCAATGACAGAAAGACAGATTATAACAAAGTGCGTTAAAAATGTATCGACAATGGGATCATAGAGTATGACCAATCCCCACATTAGAGATGGCAGTAGAAAACACTAGGAAAAAGTTCACAGCACCATGCTGTAAGAGAGGAAAACTTTTTCTTTCATCCATTCTAAGTTCTTTGGCTGGTTAAATAGACATGGGACAGATTAATGGGAGAAAAACAAACTCTGTGCCTACAGGAGGCTCATGAAGATGTGAAAGGCTCCCAGACAGTGTAGACCCACTGTGGGACCAGTGGCTGATCATCCTGCCACACACGCAGGCCCGAGACAGAGTGCGCCTGACCCCTGCATTCCCAAGGAAACAGCAGAGGAGGCCCGCACCAGCATCAGCAGCAGCAACTACTGCAGAACCCCTGCCCTGCAATCAGGGAGTCAGCAATCCCAGTAGAAATTAACACAGTGAGGATGCTGAATGAGCCTGAAGGGGTGCCGAGAGTCCCTAGCATCTAGGACAACAAAGAGCAAGAAGGGAATGTGTCAATTGCCCCTAATTGGTGCACCTCAAGGACAGCGCAACTGAAAGCCCAGGCTGGACGCATAAGGGCACTGAGGAACTGGACCAGAGGCTGGTCAAGTGCCACTCAGGAAGGGAGAAACCAATTGCACCTCAGCCTGCTGCAGACAGGAAGTCCCCCAGAACTGGCTTGGCCAGTTTGAAGCCAGCAGGAGGTCTTTTTTTTTTTTTTAAGTATTTTTTTTCCTCTTTTAACTCCTTCTTCTTCCTCTCTTTCCCTCTTTCTTTTTTTATTCCTTCTTCCTTTTTCTCCCTTTTTATCTCTTCTTCCTTCCTCCTTTTATAAAATTTTTTTAAATATTTTTTTTTATAATTCCCACAAGTGAGACAATAAAACCTGGAACTGTGAAAAGACCAGAGTTGGACCCAAAGAGGGGTCACCCCAACAGATGAGACAGTGAGATAAATTTCACTTTGCTACTCCAGAGAACTTGCAAGTTATTATGTATTTGTATTATTACTTTTTTATTATTTTTACATCTTTCATTTTACTAGTATTTTTGTATTTCTCTTCTTTCTGTTTAGTCTTCTTCGCTTGACTGATTGAATTTCATTGTTTGACTGGTCTCCCTTATTCTCTCATTCATAGTGTATTTTTAGTTTACTGTCTTTCACTTCACTTGTGTTCCATTAGCACGCCATTCTAGGTCTTGTACTTCCTATTCTTGTTATCCAGATCACATAGAGTCTGTCATATGATTGTTGCTCCATTATTATTGTAAATAATTGCTGTTCCATACAATTGTAAATACTACACAGAACCCCCACACCCACCCCAGTCTTAGCCCACTCCACTGTTTCCTGAACTTTACTACTGTTGTGGTTAACTCTATTCTCTCACACATTATACCTATTTTCTGTCCTTTACTCTCACTTTACCTCATAATCTGACCTCCCACAAGCTCACTGCTTTCTAGATTCAACTCACAATCCTCTCCTCACCCCCAACAAACGTCTTATCTACTTCCCACCCTTTCTTAAAAGTGGCTAGTTGGGTGAAATATCCTGGTTAACACTATACATATCCATAGGATCTCTTATCTTATCTCTTCTGTAAGGGTTGGTGTTTTAAATATCATAGAACACAGCCCTGGCTGGTGTAGCTCAGTGGATTGAGTATGGGCCCGGGAACCAGAGGGTCACTGATTGAATTCCCAGTCAGGGAGCATGCCTGGGTTTCAGGCCAGGTCCCTAGTTGGGGACGTGCAAGAGGCAACCACACACATTGATAATTCTCTCCTCTCTTTCTCCCTCCCTTCTCCTTTGTCTAAAAATAAATATATAAAATATTAAAAAAATAAATATCATAGAATGATATTTAAGAATGGATTAAGACTCTGCTGTCTTAAACCATTTTGCCTTCCCCCTCCAAATGATCACAAAAAAAGAGTAGGCAGAAGTTGTGAACACCAGGATACCTGCTGGAAGAAGAAACCTACCAACAAAGGAACCACCAACAGGTAATGACAGAAGAAGGCGGATAAGGGAGTGGAAGCCACACTAAATCAACACAGGACCTATCTGGAAATACAATTAAATGGTGGAGAAATTATTCAGAACAAACAACTGAACAAGAGCAAGAGAGAATACTCAAAATCCTGTACACAGAGAAGAACCAGCTTCAACACAACCTGCCTACATCTGCACAGCAGAATACAAGAGGTGGTGGACAGACTGCCCCTCAGTTAACCAGCTGGAGGGAAGGACCCACCAAAGAAAGACCCAACAAATATCAAACCCAAAGACATACAGAGAGCCAACATAAATGACAGCATAAGTCCAATGAGCTCAGGAGATCAAGGAGACTGAACCACTGAATCTCACATTGAAGTTCACACCGTAAAACCAGGGAGTCAGAACAGATTAATTTAAGAAGCAGAGGCTAACAAGAAGAGTCTCACAAACAATGGGAAGACAAAGAAACAATTCCCAAATGAAAGAAAAGGAGGAAGCCTCAGAAAGAATGCTAAATGAAATACAGGCAAGTAAACTATCAGATACTGAATTTAAAGCAACAGTTATCAGGAAGCTCAGTGAGCTCACAGAGAATTACCAAAAACTACAAGGAAACTATAATGAACTGACTGCAAACTATATTAACATGAAAAAGGAAATAGAAACTATCAACAAGGGCAAAAAGGAAATGAAGAATACAATTTCTGAACTGAAGAATACAGTAGAAAGAATGAAAAGCAGGCTTGATGAAGCAGAGGATCAGATCAGTGAGCTGGAGAACAAGGTAGAAATTAAACCCCAGAAAGAGCAAGAAAAAGAAAAGAGACTCAGAAAGAACAAAGAGGTGTTAAGGGAAATTCAGAACAACATGAAACATAATAATATCCATATAATAGGGATACCAGAAGGAGAAGAAGAAGAACAAGGGATAGAAAGCCTGTTTAAAAAAGTAATGATGGAAAACTTTCCTAACTGGATGAGAGAAAAAGTCAATCAAATCCAGAAACCACAGAGAGTCCTAATCAAGAGGAACCCAAAGAGGCCCACTTCAGGACACATCATCATTAAAATGGCAAAATTCCAAGATAAAGAGAGAATCTTAAAGGCAACAAGAGAAAAACAGTAAATAACATATAAGGGAACCCCAATAAGACCAGCAGCTGACTTTTCAATGGAAACGTTCCAAGCCAGAAGGGAATGGCAAGAAATATTCCAACTAATGAGAACCAGAGGCCTGACACCAAAACTACTCTATCCAGCAAGGCTCTCAATTAAAATGAAAGGCCAAATAAGGAGCTTCTCTGACAAAAGCAGCCTCAAAAAATATACCTCCTCCAAACCAGCTCTGCAAGAGATGCTAAAGGTTTTGCTTTAAGAACAAGAGGAAAAACAGTGAAAGAGAGAGGAACACAAGTACAAAAAAATGGCAATGAATAAGTACCTATCAATATTAACCCTAAATGTAAATGGATTAAATGCCCCAATCAAAAGACACAGAATATCAAAATGGATAAGGAAACATGATCCACACATATGCTTCCTACAAGAGACCAACCTCAGAGCAAAAGACCTACACAGACTGAAAGTGAGGGCCTGGAAACAAATAATCCAAGCAAATGGACAGGGAAAAAAAAAAGCCGGGGTAGCAATACTCATATCGGATAAAATAGATTTCAAAAGAAGAGCCATAAAAAGAGACCCAGAAGGTCACTTTATAATACTCAAGGGAAGAATCCATCAAGAAGACATAAACATTGTGAATATATAGGCACCAAAAATAGGAGCACCCAAATAGATAAAGAAAATCCTGGAGGACTTCAAGAAAGATTTTGACAGCAACACAATTATAGTAGATTTTAACACCCCACTGTCAAAAATGAACAGATCTTTCAAAAAAATATCAATAAGGATATTGTAGCATTGAACAATGCTCTAGATGAAATGGACTTAACTGATATATAGAGAGCCTTTCATCCCAAAGAAGCAAAATACACATTCTTTTCAAATGCAAAATACAAATTCTTTTCAAATGGAATATTTTCAAAGATAGACCACATGATAGGACACAAAGCAAGCCTCAACAAATTCAAGAAAATTAAAATGATATCAAGCATTTTCTCAGACCACAAGGGACTGAAACTGGAAACCAACCTCAACAACAACAACAAAAAAAACCCAAACACTCAAACTCATGAAGATTGAATAGCATGCTATTTAACAATGAATGGGTGAAGAATGAGATTAGGGAAGAAATCAAAAAGTTCCTGGAAACAAATGAAAATGAACTGACAACAATCCAAAACTTATGGAACACAGTGAAGGCAGTCCTGAGAGGGAAGTTCATAGAGACACAGGACTACCTAAAAAAAATAGAAATATTTCAAATAACAATCTAACCCTACAACTACAAGAACTTGAGGAACAACAACAAAGACAGCCGAGAGCAAGTAGAAGGAAGGAAATAACCAAGATTAGAGCAGAATTAAATGACATAGAGATTAAAAGCACAATTCTAAGGATCAATGAATCCAAGAGCTAGTTCTTTGAAAAGATAAATAAAATCAATAAACCTTTAAGCAAATTCATCAAGAAAAAGAAAGACCCATATAAATAAAATCAGAAATGAAAGAAGAGAGATTACAACTGATACCACAGAAATGCAAAGGATTGTAAGAAATTACTATGAAGAACTATATGCCAAGAAATATGAAAACCTAGGAGAAATGGACAAATTTCTAGAAAAATATAATCTTCCAGAACTCAATGAAGAAGCAGAAAGCCTGAACAGACCAATAACAGCTGATGAAATTGAAATAGTAATCAAAAAGCTTCCAACACACAAAAGCCCTGGACAAGACAGTTTCACAACAGAATTTTACAAGGCATTCAGGAGAGAGCTAACCCCCATCCTCGACAGATTATTCCAAAAAATTCAAGAAGATGGAAGACTCTCAAAATCCTTTTATGAAGCCAGCATCATCCTAATCCAAAAACCAGATAAAGACATAACAAAGAAAGGAAACTTCAGGCCAATATCACTGATGAAAATAGATGCTAAAATCCTCAACAAAATATTGGCAAACCTCATCCAGCAATATGATGAAAAGATCATACAACATGATCAAGTGGGATTCATTACAGGGATTCAAGGATGGTATATTCACAAATCAATAAACATAATACACCACATAAACAAAATGAAACACAAAAATCACAAGATCATATCAATAGTTGCAGAAAAAGCATTTGATAAGGTATAGCACCCATTTATGATAAAAACACTCAGCAAAGTGGGAATAGAGGGAGCATTCCTCAACATAATAATGGCCATTTATGAGATACCTACAGCCAACATCATACTCAATGGACCACAAATTAAAGCTTTCCCATTAAGACTGGGAACAAGACAAGGATACCTGCTTTCACCACTCCTATTCAAGATAGTACTGGAGCTCCTGGCCACAGCAATCAGGCAAGAGAAAGAAATAAAAGGCACAGAAATGGGAAAGGAGGAAGTAAAACTGTCATTGTTTGCAGATGACATGATAGTGTACATAGAAAATCCTATAGGCTCCACCAAAAATCTTCTCAACCTAATAAATGAATTTGGCAAAACAGCAGGATACAGTCAATACTCAGAATTCAAAGGCATTTTTGTACAACAACAAGGAAATATAAGAAAGAGAAATCAGGGGAAAAAATCCCACTTGATATAGCAACAAGAAAAATAAAGTACCTAGGAATAAGCCTAACCAAGGAGGTAAAAGACTTGTATTCAGAAAACTATACAACACTGAAGAAAGGAATTAGAGAAGACAAAAACAAATGGGAGCATGTATCATCCTCATGGATTGGAAGAATTAACATCATCAAAATGGCCATATTACCCAAAGCGATCTATAGATTCAATGCAATCCCTATCAAAGTACTAATGACATATTTTACAGATACAGAACAAACATTGCATAAATTTATATGGAACCATAAACAACCCCAAATAGCTGCAGCAATTTTGACAAAGAAGAGCAAAGTGGGAGAGATCATAATATCTAATATCAAACTGTATTACAAGGCCACGGTAATCAAAACAGACTGGTACTGGCATAAAACAGGCTCATAGACCAATGGAACAGAACAGAGAGCCCAGAAATAAACCGAAGTCTCTATGGGCAATTAATATTTGACAAAAAGGGAAGAAGCATAAAATGGAATAAAAATTGCTTCTTCAACAAATGGTGTTGGGAGATCTGGACAGCTATATGCAAAAAAATGAAACTTGATCACCAACTTACACCATACACAATAATAAATTCAAGGTGGATAAAAGACTTAAATATAAGTCATGACAGCATGAAAGTCCTAGAGGAAAACATCAGTAGGAAATTCTCAGACATTCCACGCAGCAACATCTTCACTGATATATCCCCTAGAGCAAGGGACATAAAGGAAAGAATAAACAAATGGAACCTCTTCAAAATGAAAAGCTTCTGCATGACTAAAGGAAACAGTATTAAAATGAACAGAGAACCAACCATATGGGAAAACATATTTGCCAATGATATCTCAGACAAAGGTTTGATCTCCAAAATATATAAAGAACTCACATGACTACTCTCTAGGAAGACAAAAAACCCAATTAAAAAATGGGCAAAAGACTTGAATAGACACTTCTCCAAAGTGGACATACAGAGGGCCCAGAGACATATGAAATGATGCTCAGCATCACTAGCCATCAGTGAGATGCAAATTAAAACCACAATGAGGAGGGAGGGCCAAGATGGCGGTGTAGGTGGATGCACTGTTCCTCCTCACACAACCAAAAGAGGAAAATAAAGCAATTTAGAGCGCAAGGGCAGCCAGATCTGACAGAAAACTGAACTGAGTGGAAGACCGACAACCAAGGAGTTAAAGAAGACACGTTCATCCAGACCGGTGAGACATTAAAACCTGGAATTGAAAAGAGAACAGAGCTAGACCCAGACAATGGTCAGCCCTAAAAACAGAGACAGTGACAAAAAATCAACTTCGCTACTCCAGAGAACTTGGCAGATCAATTTAAGACACAGAGGCTAGCAAGAAAAGTCTCACCAACAATGGGAAGACAAAGAAAAAATTCCCAAATGAAAGGAAAGGAGGACGCTCCAGAAAGAATGATAAATGAAACAGAGGCAAGCCAACTATCAGATATTGAGTTCAAAGCATATGTTATCAGGAAGTTCAAGAAGCTTGATGAGCTCGCAGAGAACTTCAAAAAACTACAGGGAAACTATAATGAACTCACTGAAAACTATGTCAACATGAAAAAGGAAATAGAAACTATCCACAAGGGCCAAGAGGAAATGAAGAATACAATATCTGAACTGAAGAATACAATAGAAGGAATCAAAAGCAGGCTCGATGAAGCAGAGGATCGGATCAGCGAGCTGGAAGACAAGGTAGAAAAAAAACACCAAAATGAGCAGGAACAGGAAAAGAGACTCAGAAAGAATGAAGAGGTATTAAGGGAATGGCAGGACAATATGAAACGTAATAATATTCATATAATAGGGATACCAGAAGGAGAAGAAGAAGAGCAAGGGATAGAAAACGTGTTTGAAAAAATAATGATGGAAAACTTCCCTAATCTGATGAGAGAGAAAGTCACACAAATTCAGGAAACACAGAGAGTCCCAATCAAAAGGAACCCAAACAGGCCCACTTCAAGACACATCATCATTAAAATGGCAAAATCCCAAGACAAAGAGAGAATCTTAAAGGCAGTGAGCTAGAGACAAGAAGTAACATACAAGGGAGCCCCGATAAGGTTAGCAGCTAACTTCTCAGTGAAAACACTCCAAGCCAGAAGAGAATGGGAAGAAATATTCCAAGTAATGAGAACCAGAGGCCTGCAACCAAGGCTTCTATACCCAGCAAGTTTATCAATCAAGATATATGGCCAAATAAGGAGCTTCCCAGACAAAAGAAGTCTAAAAGAATATACCTCCACCAAACCAGTTCTGCAAGAGATGCTAAAGGGACTTATTTAAGGAAAGGAAGGAAAAGAGAGAGAGAAAGGAACACAGACACACAGACAAAAAATGGCAATGAATAAGTACCTATCAATAATAACCTTAAACGTAAATGGATTAAATACTCCAATTAAAAGACATAGAATAGCTGAATGGATAAGAAAGCATGATCCACACATATGCTGCCTACAAGAGCCCCACCTCAGGACAAAAGACCTACACAGACTGAAAGTGAAGGGCTGGAAACAAGTTTTCCAAGCATACTGACGAGAAAAAAGAGCTGGGGTAGCAATACTCATATCAGACAAAATAGACTTCAAAAAGAGGGCCATCAAGAGAGATCCAGAAGGACACTTTATAATACTCAAGGGAAGAATCCACCAAGAAGACATAAACATTGTAAATATATACGCAACCAACACAGGAGCACCCAAATACATAAAGAAAATCTTGGAAGACTTCAAGAAAGACATTGATAGCAACAGAATTATAGTAGGGGACTTTAACACCCCACTGTCAAAAATGGACAGATCCTCCAAACAAAATATCAGCAAAGACATTGTGGCATTGAACAATGCCCTAGAAGAAATGGACTTAACTGATATATATAGGGCCTTTCACCCCAAAGAAGCTAAATACACATTCTTTTCAAATGCACATGGAACATTTTCAAAAATAGACCATATGATATGACACAAAACAAGCCTCAACAAATTCAAGAAAATTGAAATCATACCAAGTATTTTCTCTGACCCCAAGGGACTGAAATTAGAAACGAACCCAAAGGAAAAAACCCCAAAACACTCAAAATCATGGAGACTGAATAGCATGCTGTTAAACAATGAATGGGTCAAGGACGAGATTAGGGAAGAAATCAAAAGTTCCTTGAAACAAATGAAAATGAACTGACAACAACCCAAAACTTATGGGACATAGCGAAGGCAGTCCTGAGAAGGAAGTTCATAGCGATACAGGCCTACCTAAAAAAAAAAACAGAAACAGTTTACACAAACAACCTAACCCTACGCCTATAAGAACTCGAGGAACAACAGCAAAGACAACCCAGAGCAAGTAGAAGGAAGGAAATAACCAAGAACAGATCAGAATTAAATGACTTAGAGACGAAAAGGACAATTCTAAGGATCAATGAATCCAGGAGCTGGTTCTTTGAAAAGATATACAAAATCGACAAGCCTTTAAGCAGGCTCATCAAGAAAAAAAGAGAAAGGACCCAAATAAATTCAATCAGAAATGAAAGAGGAGATATTACAACGGATGCCACAGAAATACAAAGGATTATAAGTCACTACTATGAAGAACTGTATGCCAAGAAATATGAAAACCTGGGAGAAATGGACAAATTTTTAGAAAAATATAATCTTCCAAATCTCAATAAGGAAGAAACAGAAATCCTGAACCAACCAATAACAGCGGATGAAATTAAAGCAGTAATCAAAACCTCCCGACACACAAAAGCCCTGGACCAGATGGTTTCACAGGAGAATTCTACAAAGCATTTAAGGAAGAACTAACACCTATCCTTCACAGACTATTCCAAAAAACCCCAAATGATGGAAAACTCCCAAACTCTTTTTATGATGCCAGCATCATCCTAATCCCAAAACCAGAAAAAGACACAACAAAGAAAGAAAACTTCAGGCCAATATCACTGATGAACATTGATACTAAAGTCCTCAACAAAATATTAGCAAACCGCATCCAGCAATACATTAAAAAGATCATTCAACATGACCAAGTGGGTTACATCCCAGGGATGCAAGGATAGTACAACATTCACAAAACAATGAACGTAATACATCAAATAAACAAAAGCAAAGACAAAAATCACATGATCATATCAATAGATGCAGAAAAAGTATTCAATAAAGTACAGCATCCATTTATGATAAAAACACTTAGCAAAGTGGGAATAGAGGGAGCATTCCTCAACATAATAACGGCCATATATGAGAAACCTACAGCCAACATCGTACTCAATGGACAAAAACTAAAATCTTTCCCACTAAGATCAGGAACAAGACAAGGTCGCCCACTATCACCACTTCTATTCAACATAGTTTTGGAAGTTTTGGCCACAGCAATAAGACAAAAAAAGGAAATAAAAGGCATCCAAATTGGAAAGGAGGAAACAAAACCGTCGTTGTTTGCAGACGACATGATAGTATACTCAGAAAATCCTATACACTCCTCCAAAAAACTACTCGATCTAATAATTGAATTTGGCAAGACAGCATGATATAAAGTCAATATCCAGAAATCAAAGGCATTTTTGTATACCAACAGTGAAAGAGCAGAAACAGAATTCAGGGAAAAAAATCCCATTTGATATAGCACCAAAAAAATAAAATAAAATATCTGGGAATAAACCTCACCAAAGAGGTAAAAGACCTGTACTCAGAAAACTACACAACACTGAAGAAAGAAATCATGGAAGACACAAGCAAATGGAAACATATAGCATGCTCATGGATTGGAAGAATCAACATCATCAAAATGTCCATACTCCCCAAAGCAATTTATAGATTCAATGCAATCCCTCTCAAAGTATCAATGGCATATTTCACGGATATAGAACAAACACTTCAAAAATTTATATGGAACCATAAACGTCCCCGAATATCAGCTGCAATTTTGAGAAAGAAGAGCAAAGTAGGAGGGATCACAATTCCTGATATCAAACTATATTACAAGGCCACTGTAATCAAAACAGCTTGGTACTGGCATAAAATCAGACAGATAGACCAATGGAACAGAATAGAGAGCCCAGAAATAAACCCTAGTCTCTATGGGCAATTAATCTTCAACAAAGGGGGAAGAAGCATAAAACGGAATAAAAATAGCCTCTTCAACAAATGGTGTTGGGAAACCTGGATGGGTACATGCAAAAAAATGAAACTCGAGCACCAACTTACACCATACACAAAAATAAATTCAAAGTGGATTAAAGACTTAAATGTAAGTCGTGACACCATAAAAGTTCTAGAGGAAAACATCGGTAGGAAAATATCAGACATTCCACGCAGCAACATCTTCAATGATATGTCCCCTAGAGCTAGGGACATAAAAGAAAAAATAAACAAATGGGACCTTATTAAAATAAAGAACTTCTGGAGAGGGAGGAAGATGGCGGCGAGTTAGGAGGAACAGAGTTTACGTCCTCCTACCCACCGGTTGATTTTCTGAGGAACGGGGCGAAAACGCAGCAGTATTCCAACACATATGATGATTGATGCCCAAGATTACAGGGGAATTTGAACATTCACACGGTGAGACATTAAAACCTGGAGCTGTGAGAGGAACAGAGTCAG